>PJAB01000335.1:0-29396 GCA_002887195.1 Chrysochromulina parva | reverse complement strand
GGATACGCCGAGACAGTTCGGGCATGCTGCAGAGTGTGAGAGCGAGTGGAGCATGGACTGGGTCACGCGACGCAATACACGACATGTGGGCGGAAGGGGTGGAGTCCTATGTACATCTAAAAGTGTCTCATGGTGTCCCTTTCATCAGGGCAGATCAGGGGCTGCTCTGGGCTGTAAAAGAGACGAAAATGTGAACTTTTTACGGATTTACGGATTTTTGGGGGGACCGGGAGGACGGGAAGAGGGGGGTGCGGTGACGCACATCTACGCGATCAAGTTACCGCCGGGCGGGCACCGACATCGTGTGTTGATCGCATGTTCACTTAGGAGTTAGGTCGGTTCACCCCAACGAACACTTAACAAACACGCCACCATCGCGCGTCATCGCGCTTGTGTTTCCTCCCTCACCGACCTACACGGACGTGTGCTCTGTGGGTCCCCACAAACAGTTGCAATGTGCCGCGAACGGCGGCATCCATGCTACCACTGAGTGGCCAGTCGCGCCACCCAAACGCATAGCGTCCACTTCCCTCCCTAGCGACTCGTGCGTCCGGCGCAGTGCGTTGCCAAACAGCGCCTCTCGCACACACGCGTCGCCTTGCCGCACAGCGAGCACGTCATTCCAGCAGTGGCTTTTTTTGTAGAAGTGCGAACGGTTAAAGCAGATCTCAAGGTCATTGTGCCAGAAGTCGCCGTGCACCGGCACAAGCACGACACCGCTCGTGGCGTCTCCGGCATTGATGAGGTATGTGTCATAGCCATATCCAGTCAACGTCTTCTGGAAGCGATACAGGCTCACGTTGCTCGCATTCTGCCTCTGCGCGGCGGACAACTCCCTATTGGAATGAAACGACTTGTGCCAGAATACGGCGTACTCAAACGACATAAGCGCGACTCGCTTGCTCAGCAGAGTGGAATGCATCCCCGCAAGCACGTCCCACTCGCCTCCTTCGACGTCCACCTTGATGTAGAGAGGCACCGTGCGGAGGGGAAGCGACGCAAGAAACGCATCCATGGTAGTCAGTGCGATGGCAGCGCCCTGTTTGCACCCACGTACCGAACTCCTTCGGTTCGCCTCGATGGACCATATATTCCAAGGGCCACACTCATTGACATGGGTCTGACCGTTAGTTCTCCCCACGCCGACGGTATGCACCGTATAATGCGCAGTGAAGTTCGCGGTGCGGCTGCGCGTCGCGGCTGCTAATCGGAGCTCATTCGCCTTAATCGCGTTGGCCTCGAAGGCGTGCACATGCCCGCGGCTACCAAAGCTTCCGAGGAGCCACAACGAATCGCTATCGTCCTCGTGCAGCCTTTTCGCAGAGTTGATGAATTGCGGTTGCAGCCCGTGGATTCCAGCTCCCACGTCTACAAGGACAACAGGGACCGCATCTCCGTTTGCAGGCTGGGTGCAGGGCAGGATGGCGTCGAGCTCGACCGTCAGCCGCTTCAACCCGAGATTGCGCGAGATGAAGCCAGGCCCATGCCGCACCGACCAATCGAGGATGTTCGCACGGCACTCGACACTCGGCGCACACGGCGACAAACCAGCGAAAATGAGTGGACAAAACGCAATTAGGAGCGTCAGCGCGGATATGCCAAAGGACGGTGGCAGGTGAGAGCCGCGCTGGGATCTAACGCAGACCATGACCATCGCGTACCCGGGCTTGCGTTTGTAGTTGTTCAGACAACGCGAACAGTTTTAGGCCGCGCAGCCGCCTCACTTTTCGCAGAGCGGCAGTGGAATGAGACACTTTTCATTATTTCCACTTTCTATTGTAAAGGACGAAACGACACCACAGTACCTGGGTCCGCACGTTATTCCCTCCGCATCGCGCGCACCATGCCCGGCATGTACCTAACTTGTGTTAGAAGTCACACAGACACACATTCACATTCACACACAGAAACAGGACCACACATACATTCACTTGTGTGTAACGAACTGAACCTGACGTCTTTGTTTGGAAAAAACTTGATTCAGGCGTGGACGGCTTTGGAAAAAATGAAACCTCTAAAGCTCAAGACCAAGATGGCTGCTGCGGATACCCAGTCTTCCGACTCAGCGAGAGCCAAATCGAGCTCGCGCAGGGCCAGTAAACGCCCTTCTCCAAAGGACGAAGGTGGGAAGTCCAGCAACGATCGGCTGAGCTCGGTCCCAGAAAGCAGGCCGATTTACCCGATTATTCAGTGTGCAATCAGCCCACTCTTTGAGGTGTCCGGCTCGAAGCCGCTGCAGCTGCGTGTCGATTTTGATCTCAATTCAGCCAAGGCGGGCGAGCTGCCCAGCGGCAAGGCGGTGCACGCAATCGAGTCGCGGCAGACGGCTGACGGCGCGGTGCGAATGGCTGTCACGCCTGAAGGCTCCGCGATCATCCTCGGATGGCTCACCGGCGTGACCAAGGACGGCAAGAAGCAACTTCATGAGCTCGGCCACCCTGTCCTCCAGGTCATCGCCGCCAAGCCACTGGCCGCGCGCGACGCTTTCGATCTCACGTCTGGCAAGGCAGGCGAGCTGGCGGTCAATGCGTTCGTTCATGCCTTCGAGGCGCGCGCGACGGCCGACGGCGCTTGGCGCATCGGGTACGCGCCTGAGGGCGCCAGCACCATCAAGGCATGGGTCACAGCCGTCACCAAGGATGGCACGGAGAACCTGGCCCTTCTGGTGGGGCGTCGGGCCGGCAGCAGCAACGGTGCGGGTGCGTCGGCCTCGGCGCAGTCCACCACCGGAGGGCCGTCGACCATGAACTACAACGACGTGCCACCGGCGGCCGCGCGCCTGATACTCGCCTCGCGCCCCCTCGGTCTGATCGTCGCGACGAAGCCTGCTCTCGTGCGCAAAGCCTTCGAGCTCACAAGCGACAAGGCGGGTGAGCTCGGGCCGAACGCGACTTGTGCCGTCGTCGAGGAGCGCGAGAACTCGGACGGTTCGCGCCGCGTGTGCGTCGCCCTCGACAATCAGCTGGCCCCGTATGGCTGGATCACGTCGATCACGGCGACGGGCGCGATCAACCTCAAAACGACGGGCCGACCGACGATGGAGGTGAGTGCGAAGAAGGCGCTGCAGGCACGAACAGAGTTCGACTTGAGCTCAGCTCGAGCTCGCGAGTTAGCCCCTGGCGCTTCGATCCATCTACTCGAGGTGCGCCGAACGGCCGACGGGTCGTGGCGCGCGGCGTATGCGCTCGAGGGCAACTGGCAGGGTCCTGCCGTCGGCTGGGTCACCGTCCTCACCAAGGACATGATCGAAAACCTTCGGCAGCGAGAGATCCCGTCGAGCGCGTCGGCGCCAGCGGAGATGAGCCGTTCGAAGAGTTTCCCGATGCCGTCGCATCGCGCTTCGACCGCGCGCGCCACCTCGCCGATGCAGGCGATGTCGTTGAGCCCGCGTGGTGCGACCGCCCGCGGCGGTGCGACCGCCCGCGGCGGTGCGACCGCCCGCGGCGCCTCGCCCGAGATGAGTAGGACCGGCGTCTCGGACCCAGTGGCGCTCTTGGCCAAGCAGCAGGCGGAGGAGAAGGCGGCGATGGAGCGCGCGATGGAGCAGAAGCGCGCCTTTGAAGAGAAGGCTCGGAAGCTCGCCGACGAGAAGGCGAAGAAGGAGCTCGACGAGAAGAAGGCGCGAGAGGAGGCGCAGAAGAAGGCGAAGATGGAGCTCGAGGTCAAGCGAATTGAGCTTGAGCGAAAGGAGGCGGAGGCCAAGATGAAGGCCAAGAAGGAGTACGAGCAGCGCGCGGCGGCCGAAAAGGCGGCCGCGGCCAAGCTCGAGGAGGAGAAGGAGCGCAAGCTGGCCGCTGAGGCCAAGGCGCGCCGCGAGTTTGAGAAGCGTCAGCGGGAGGATGCGGAGAAGGCGGCGGCGGCGGCGGCGGAGAAGGAGAAGAAGAAGGAGGCGGCCGGCGCAGCCGAAGAGTCTGATGAGGACAAGAAGAGGGCCGAGGAGCTCATGAAGCGGATGCGTGCGCAGGCGGGTGGGCAGGGCTCTCTCAACAGGCTAGCACGCGACGAGACGAAACGACCAGCTGGTCGACCCGAAGGTCAGCCGAGCCGGCACGAATGCGTCACAGAGCCTGCGGCGATGATCCTCATGTTCAACTGCTACCGCTCGGGGTACGAGCTGTACCAGGGCGACATCTCGACGCTACCCGACGCCGAGGCGTTCGACCTGCGATCGACCAAATCGCTTGCGGTCATCGGCCGCCTGAAGATCGCACCCTCGAAGGGCATCGAGTTCCTCGACCGGATCGAGTTTGCCAATGAGTGGCGGGTGGGCGCTGAGCACGGGCTCGAGCACGACGGGCTGCAGGGCGACGGCGAGCTCGAGCTGCGCGTCGACTGGAGGGTGGAGAATCCGCAAACGGGCGCGCTCGAGTTGCATCTGGCGTTGCTCAAGGTGAACCCCTGGCTCGCGTACGGGTGCGCGGAAGGCGCGCGGTTGTCGATGCGCAAGCCGGGCGGCACCGAAGGTCGATGCGCGACGGTGCAGCGAGTGCTGAGGGACGACTCTGTCGTCGTCAAGGTCGATGGGATCAATTCCGAGTCGATCATCGACCCGACGCCACAGACGGTCGTGCGCACGACCAACCCGCGACACCCGCCGGGCACGCGGCTTCTCTATCAGCATGAGGGAGCCGCTTGCGACGCTGAGGTGAAGGAGTGGGCCCTCGGCCAGGGAAAGGAGTTTGAGGGGATGCAGAATCCCACAGACATCAAGGAGGGTTCGCGCCACCGGCTGCTGGTGCAGGGCTCGACGACGACGGGCTGGGTGACGGTGTGCAAGCCGGACGAGGCCAATCCAGGGAAAGTCTTGGAGTACTTCAAGCTAGCCAGTTCCGACGGCTCATCGTCGGCGGTTCGTGGTGACCTCGCGGTGAACATGCCGGCGAACACGCAGCTCGTGGTGAGCTCACAAAAGCCGCTCATAGTGCGCTCGGGCTTCTCGCAGACGACGGACAAAGTGGGTACTCTCTCCAACCGGACAGTAGTCAACGTGCTCGAGAATCGGCTGATGGAGGACGGCACAGTGCGTTCGATGGTCTCGTCTCTAGCGGGAGAGGCGGTGCTCATCACGACGGCCCTGAATGAGTTCAACCACTCGGTGCAGCGCTTCAAAGACGTGTCTGCGTTCGAGATGGCGCGCCTCAATTACCTTGAGGATATTGTCGAGCGCGAGGCGATGGTGGAGGACGCGATCACGGGTAATCTGTTGCGCATCAAGGACCAGACGCTGCACGTGTCCACCGCGACCGACGTGCAGGACAATGCGGCCGGCGCGGTGCCCGAAAATTGGCGCGTCAACGACGTGCGCGACTTGGTGACGCTGCTGCTCATCCCCTCGCCAAACCGATCAATGGGTTCGCATTCGGCTCAGCCGGTGCTCGTGCGCGCCGGGCCGGGCACTGGCAAGACGTGGATGGCGAAGCAGGCGGTGTACACTCTCGCCGACCGGCTTCGATCTGGCGGTGGCACTGGGCACAAGGATGGCATCCGGCTCGTACCGGTCGTAGTCTTCGTGCAGCGCATCGTGTACCTAGTGCGCGAGGGCCAGCGCGACAAGGAAGGTGATTTCCAGCTTCTGCCTCGGTACATCGAGTCCGTGTACAGCGGCAAGAAGATGGAGTCATGGTGCGCGATGCTCATGCAGGCGTACCAGATGCGCGCGCTCGTGGTGCTCCTCGACGGCGTCGACGAGGCCGCCGGCTTGCGCGACCAGGTCGAAAAGTTCGTGCACTCGGAGCTCGTACCGAGCGGCAACCGCGTGTTGGTAACGAGCCGTCCCGAGGGCGTCACACTCAGCTTGTACCGGTCGCGCTTCGTCATCATGAACCTGAACGAGCTCACTAACGAGCAGCAGCGGCGCGTGATCAACATCCAGATGCAAGGCTCCGAGTTCTTCGACCACCTGCTCTCGCTCGGCGAGGTGCGCAAGTGGCTCGACGAAGCGTACAATAAGATCAAGGAGTCTGTTCGCACGGAGCTCGAGGGCCTACTCTGCGTCGACAGCCTGCACAAGGTCGACTCTGTTGGCGAGGATGCCGACGAGAACAAGGACGCGGCGATCGCCGCTTCGGCCGAGGCAACGCGGCGCTCGCCGCGCAAGGGCGAGAGTGGCGCCAGGGAGCCCGCCAGGGAACGAAAAGGTACGATGGAGCTCCGGGACAAGGAGATACTCGACATTAAGGCAGTCGCGGCGCAGTCGAAGCCGGCGTCCGCACCAACCGAGCCTGGGGCTAGCCAAGGCGCGTCCGCGGCCGACCCTACTTTGGAGGGCGCACGCCCCAAGGACATTGTGACCTACTTTGACCCAGCTGCTCAGCTGCGCTCGCCATCGACGCACAGCACGGTGCTGCGTGAGCTCGGCACAGGGGAGACGCCAACGTCCAAGTACCTCGAGAAGCTTGACAGGCAGATGAAGAGCCACACACCGCAGCGTTGCGGCATCTCGCTGCTCGATCGAGTCGACCGAGTGCTCTCTATTTCGCCCGCCTCGGCGCCTGCCAGTGAACTCGAGGCGAAGATCCTGGAGGATATGTGCGGCTCCGATGGCATGGAGCTGCGCCACCGCGTGGCGCTCAACCTGGCCAGGCTGATCCGAAAGCTGGGCACGGCGGATGTGCAAGCGAGTCCCCTCGGTTTGCTGCACTGGAAGGCTCAAGACAAGACCTCGGACGAGGCAAGCGGCGGCGGCGGCGGCGGCGGCGGCGGCGGCGGCGGTCAGAAGGCGAAGCAGGGGATCTCAGCGGCCGCATGCTGGCAGCGCATCGTCGCGCGGACCGACGAGTTGTACATGTTAGCTGAGGAGTTCTTGCCCGTCTTCACCTTCGTGCTCAAGATCCTGCTCAAGGAGGTGGCGCGAGACCCAGCAGAAGCGAGTGCGCTCGTGAACGATACCATATTTGGCGAGCTCAAGGAGCCGGTGCGTTGCCACGAGAAGGCAATGGACGAGCCTCTTGGCGGACGCGTTTCGGAGGGCGGCGGGCTTGTCGAGGCATGCGTGACAGACGTGGTGCGTGCGCGCATACCGTGCAAGACGGGCACGCAGATCATCCAGCTGGTTCAGCTCTTGCAGACCTCGGCCCCACTGCCGGTGGACGACAACGACAGCGCCAAATGGCCAGAGATCATCAAGCACGGGCTGCTTGACGGCGGTCCTCCGAAGCTCGACGCGGACGGCAACATCATCGCAAAGCCTGCAAAGAAGAAGTTCTACGTGAACAAAGAGGGTGAAGAGGTTGAGGGCGAGTGCGTCGAAATCACGATGGTGCAACTGCGCAACAAGTTCGAGGATCTGGACCCGACGCACTTTCGGCTCGCGGTGGCGGTGCTCAAAATCTCATTCCGCGACTTCTTCATGTACGGCGAGGCCGAGTTGCACTACGAGGACGTGATGAAGATCGCACTCGATCCGAAGAACGAGGCGTACGGCCACTACCACTTCTTCCGGCAGCGGCTCGCCGGCCATTATCCCGAGGCTGAGCTCGATAAGCTGCTCGAGGAGAAGCTCGTCTTCCTCGTGGACGCGACCGGCATCCCCGTGCTGCTCTCGCTGCTCGTGCTCATCTTCACCTCGGGCGGCGAGGACCTGACGAAGCTGCCCTCGAACCGCATCGAGCTCTACGAGCTCGGCATCGAGAGTGCCATCTCAAAGCGGCTGCTGCGCAGCCAGGTGTCCGGAGACCTCACCTCGACCGATCACCTCGTGCACGAGTGGATGCGCCTCTTCAACCTTGACCGTGGCGCCGCGATGGCGGCAAAGGATACTGGGGACGCCAAGGGCAAGGACGCGAAGGACACCAAGGTTGGTGTTGAGACGAGCGCTCCAGTCAAGGAGCGCGAAAAGAAGCCGTCGCGCAAGGCACAGACGAAGTTTGAGGAGCTGCGCTTCAATGATGGGATGGACGCGAAGGTCAAGAAGGAGGAGAACAATAGCGTAGCGAAAGGCGAGTCGAAGGAGAAGCAGGTCTTCAAGCTGACGGCCAATGAGGTGTACGAGGTCTTCAAGCATGGCTCGCACTATCTGCGCGAGGCGGTCAAGCCCGAGGTGCAGCGCACCGAGCTCAACCGCATCGAGCTGCTCATGCCCAAGAAGCTCGTCGACACCGTGATGATGCTCGTCAATGCGAACCTCAAGATGCTCCTTGGTGAGCGCGCTCAGTCGTTCGGCCTCTCAATGCTGCGCAACGTGGCCGTGATGAACCAGATCAATGGGCGGCGCGAGTTCTCGTCGGCACACGTGGCGCAGGCGCTGCTGCTTGACCTCCCCAACCCAGAGGGTCTCACCCTCTGGCTCCACCTGAACAAGGAGGACAACGGGATGCCGCTCACCAAGACGCTCGAGGTGCAGACCGAGGTGGCCGCCGCGCAGTACCAGTTCAAGCACCTCTCCTTCCAGGAGGGCCTTTTCGCGCAGCACCTGCTGATTCAGGCCCAAGATGGTTGGGAAGGCTGGGCGACCGACGCGACCGCCGCCAAGTTCCTGAACAACCCGTTCATGAACAACACGTGCCGCATCGCCGGCGGCTTCCTGGGCAGTCTGCTCGCCAAGCGGAGGCCCTCATGGGACTTTTCGAAGCAAGATGCGCTGCTGAGAGAGACGGGGCTGCAGGCGCTCTGGCTCATCATGGAGAAGAATGAGAAGCTCGTCACGCTCAACCTGGCCGGCAACGGCGTGGGCAAGCGCGAGACGGACGCGGCGGGCATCGCGCGCATGCTGATGACGGCACCCAATCTCACCTCGCTCGATTTGGGATCTAATGTGCTCGGCGGGCTCAAGCACTTGCTGCGCACGCTCGGGCGCGGCCTGGCCATGAACAAGACGCTCACGACGCTGGATGTATCCAACAATGGGCTTGGCCCCGATGGGATTCGAATCATCTGCCAGGCGCTCCGTACGTGTGATGCGATGCGACGCATCGACGTGTCGTACAACAATCCGGGGCGCGAGCCGGCGCTCTCCGAGCTCTTGCGCGTCAAAGGGCTCCGCTTGGAATCGATTGGCATCGTCGAGGCGGAGCCCATGTCGCGTATGGAGCGCACGTTTCATCTGGACTCTCGTGCCAAAGAGATGATAGGGCGCGCGCTGCTCGAGAGCGGCAATCAGCTCTGTTTCCTGCAGTGCGACATCTTTGCCCTCTATGAGAAGACGAGCACGCTCGCGTGGAAGTCCGCGCAGGCGTGCGACGCGGTCATGCTCGCCGGCGTGCTCAAGGCCAACAAGACCCTGACCGAGATCACCATGGCGCCCGGCGGCGACCTCGGCGAGGCCGAGCGCGAGGAGCTCGGCCGCGCTCTCCTCGCGAACAAGGAGGGCAAGGTGGGCTACTGTGACATCTATGAGCTTCACCCGGGCATGACCAGCCACGTGTACGACTTGCGAGATCGCGAGCACGTCCGGTCGCTCCGCTCCTTTGTACTGCTCTGCGGACTTCTCCGCTCCAACTCGTCCCTCACGAAGCTCACGCTCCGCTCCGTGGTGGCCGAGCACGTGGAGGCGCTCGCCGAAGCGCTCCAAACCAACTCGACGCTCCAGTCGCTCCACCTCGAGCACCCAGGGCGTGGCTCTGAGGTCGCGTTGGCCGTCCTGCCCGTTCAGGAGCTCAACGGCAATCGGAGCGTCGAGCAGATCGACCTGTGGGATGTGGGGTTCACCGTCGAGGAGACCGACAAGAAGGACAACCGAGTGCCGGCAGCGTTGCACCGGTGGGCATGCGCCGTCGTGGGCGCGCTGCTCGCCGTCAACAAGACGGTCAAGTCGCTTCGGCTCAACCCCGGATCCTCGTCGGAGGGCGGGGGCGTGCTCGAGCAGCTGCAGCGCGCGAAGGCGTCGACGCTCAGCACGCTCAACCTGTCCAAGATTAGCCTGGGCGACCGCGGCGGCACTCGTTTCTTCGAGTCGCTGCAGCAGGGCATGTGCCTGTTCCTCAAGGAGCTGAAGCTCTCGTCCAATAAGTTGACTGACTCGGCGATCGGGATCCTCTTTGTCGAGGTGCTGCGCACTGAGCAGTGTGCGATCACGTCGCTCGACATCTCGAACAACGCCATCTCGGCCAACGTGATTGCGCGCGCCATCAAGCTCAACCACTCGCTCACGGCGCTCGACGTGCGCGACAACCCGATCGAGGACGACGGGTTGTGGATGATGGGTGGTCTGCTGCTGAGCGACGACTGCCAATGCCAGCTCTCGTCCCTCAAATGCTACGCCTTCGAGATCGAATCGGACGCGACGGAGCTGAAGCTGCGCGGTCAGCAGCTCGCGCCGGGAGCGTACCGCATGCTCGCCGGCGTGCTCAAGTTCAACAACTCGATCACGGCCGTCGATTTGTCCAACACGGGCCTCGAGACATTGGCCGCGACTGCGCTGGCCACCGCCTTCCTCAAAAACACTACCATCACGACCGTCGACCTGTCCAACAACCCCCTGTGCACCATCGACCCGAACGCGGATCTCTCCGTCAAGCAGAACTACAAGGGCGTCTTTGCGCTCGCGGAGGCGGTGCGCTTGAACCCATCGCTGCAGATGATCGTGCTCGAGGGCGGGCTGCTGCCTGTGCACCTTCTCAAGGGGCTCAATGCGAAGACCGGCCGCTCGATTGACCTTTCGAAACAGAGCCTCACCTTTGTCTCTTCCGTCATCGTCGGTGCGCTCGTCACAAACAACACATCCCTCTCCGATCTCAACGTGAACACGAACGACATGGGGCCGGAAGGTCTGACGGCGATCGTCGACCAGCTGAAGACGACGCCGATCAAGACCCTGGACATATCGAGCAACGTGCGCGTCCTCGGCGACAAGGAGCTCAAGACGATGAGCATGGACTCGCTCAAGCGGTACCTGGCGCAGCAAAAGGAGCAGCTCAACCTCTTGTGCGAGTCCATGGGCGCGCTAGCCGGCCTCGAGAAGCTCTCGATGGACAAGAACCAGATCGAGGAGATCAACTCGGTCGGCAAGATGCTCTCACTCAAGACGCTCTCGATCTCGGGCAATAAGCTCGCCACGCTTCCCGAAGACCTGTGCCAATTACGCTTTCTCAAGAAGCTCTCGGTGCACAACAACCGCATCTACGAGCTCCACGCGTCTCTCGGGCTGCTGGTGAACCTCGAGACCCTCGACCTGCGATCCAACCTGCTCACCTACCTGCCAGTCTCCATCGGGCAGCTCAACTCGCTCAAGCACCTCGACGTCGCCGAGAACCGGCTAGGCGCCCTCGTGCTCTCCGTGTGCAACCTCAAGAACCTCGAGCGCATCGATGTGAGGGACAATCCGCTACAGCGGCCGCCGCTCTCGCTTGCAAAGCAGGGCATCGCCGCCATCCGGCGCTATTTCCAAGAGCTCGTCAAGAGCGGCGAGACCACGGCCAACACGGCGCGCCTCGTCCTGCTCGGTCACGGCGAGAGCGGCAAGACGTCGCTGCAGCGCGGGCTGCGTGCGGGTGCGCCCCGCCCGGCAGGGAAAGACGAGCGAACCATCCAGCTCGACATTTATTCGATGGCCGTGGGAGACTCGACCAAGGAGAACGGGCATGTGCTCGTCTCGATGTGGGACCTCGCGGGGCAGCCGCAGTACGCGGCAGGCTTGCAGCCATACATTGTACCGGGGTCGCTCTACTTGATGACCGTGCCCGCGAATCCCGTGGAATGGCTCGATTCGGAGTACTCAAATGTGCTCGGCCGTTGGATGGACTACCTGACGACCGGCGCACCCGACGCGGTCGTGCAGTTCGTGCTCACACACTGCGACCAGCTCGTGCCGGACGACGCCAAGGATCGTTCGCACGAGGCCTTTGCACACGCGGCGCTCAAGCAGATCGACTGGATCAAAAAGGGAGTCGAGCGCCACCAGAGCGCCCTTGATGTCAAGAAGCGCTCGCTGCGTGTGCAGGATAAGGTCATGTGCGTCTCATCCATCGCGGGTGGCGACCAGTCGCTGAGCTCTCTGCGCCTCCAAATCGAGTCCCTCCTGCTCGCCAAGCCCCCATTGCTCCCCTCGGTCGGGCAGACTATCCCTCGCACGTGGGTGCTCGCCATGACGTACCTGCGCGCGTTGCGCGACGGGCGCGATCCCATCGAAGCGGCCAAGGTCGTTGGAATCGATCAGCGCCAAGCGAAAAAGGACAGCACAGAGGCGACGCCAGCAGCGGGCGAGAGCGCCCACGGCGGCGTCGGCGGCGGCAGCGGCGGCGTCGGCGGCGGCGGCGGTGGTGGCGGCGGCGGCGGCGGCGAGTGGGACGCCGAGAACCGCGAGATTGGATCCCGCGCGTACATGACGGTGCGCTCTGCGAAGCAGTTGTGGGTCAACGAGGTGGCGGCCAAGATGGGGCTGGCCGGCGACGCCGCAGTGCTAGATGACGCGCTGCAGCTGCTCGTCAACCAGGGCGAGATCTTCGCGAGCTGCGGCATCATCTACCTGCAGCCCAATTACGTCGTGCGGTTGCTCAAGCCGCTCGTCGACCACCGGCTCAACCGCCAATTCTTCACGAAGGGCCACACAGGCGCGCTCTTGATCAGCGACGACCAGCAGCGCGCGGCGACGCTGCTGCCGGCCATAGATTGCCTGGTCAAGAGCGGCGAGCTTCGTGAGGAGTTGCTCCCCCTCATGTGGGATTCTCTCGGGCTGGAGCGCGACGATTACGCCGAGGTGTTGCTGATGATGAGCGTGAGTGGCGTCCTCTTCCTTGCAGAGCACACGCAGCAGGGGCGCCGCTGGGTGATGCCGATGCGCCTGCCGCCCAACCAACCGACCGATGCTATGTGGAAGTGGAATGAGGCGATGGGCCACGCCGACGGCGACGCGCGCGAGACGCTCGCCATGTCCTATCGCATCGGGAGCATCGCCCCCCCTGGGATTCCGGAGCGGCTCACGGCCTCGTGCTACGGCTTCGGCAAGTACCATCGATTCTGGAAGAGCGGCGCGCTCATCGAGACGCGCACCAAAGATTCCGCGCTGCTGCTCCTTGAGCTGCGCACGGGCGCCGTGTCGGGCGAGAAGACTTCGACACACGAAAAGGCTCTCAAGAAAGGCGAGTATGAGCTGTGCATGGAGATGCGCGGGAAGAAGTCCAACCGTCATGAGCTATGGGCCATCCTACTGCAGATCAAGGCGATCGCGGACGCCATCATCCACGACTTTCCCGGCCTTACGGCTGTGGCCGAGCTCGGCTGCCCCGGCTGCGCCAAGCACACGGAGCACAAGGGGCTCCCGACGCGCTGGGCGTGTACAGAGCTGCAAGGGCGTCCGATGGTATGCCCGCTCTGCCAGGAGCAAATGGTCCTCATGCAGGTCGACCGCGAGGCCACCGTGGCGGCGGCACCTAAGTCGCTCAACGAGCTGATGTTCGACGCCTCGTCCATCAACGACCATACGAGTATTGAAAACAAGTACCTCGCTGAGAAGATTCGCTTTGGCCGCCCGATTGAGGGCTTGTCCGCGCTGCACAAGCTCCTCGGGCTGCAGACGGAAGACGAACTCAGGGCCAAGATGTTGGGCGGCGAGGGCGCCATCATCGACGAGATCGAGACGGCGTGTGCGAGCGCCGCGGAGCCCGATACGGACGAGTACGGCTGGACGCAGAGGGACTGGCTCACCTACGTGCGCTCCCACCGCTCCGGTGACTTCTCGCGCCTGCCATCGCTGCCTGAGGACTCTGGGAAGCTCAAGCCCGCGTCGCACATCGACCAGGGGAACAGGGGCCTCAGCCTCGACGACTTCGTGGCGTTGCCTGCCGCGGCCTCGGCCGGGCTCAAGCGCGCGCATGTGCTCGCACTTCGCTTGTACTCATCTTCCGTCTTTCGGTCGATCAACCGGCCGCTGCACGATGGCTGCTCGCCGGAGCGGCCGCACCCGTACCCCGCCCTCGTCGCACTGCTCACCGAGGCCATCAAAAAGCTCCGCGCGGCCGAGATGGCCAAGGCTAATGCGCGGCCAGCCGAGGCGGCGGCGGCCGCAGCCGCGGCGGCCGCGGCAGTCGCTGGCGCACCCGACGATGAGACGACCGCCGGCGCTAAGAGCACTCCCCAGAGGGTACTTTGGCGTGGCATGTGCAACCTGGATGTTGCCTCCGAGTTCAAGCAGCGCGGTGGCACTGAGCTGAGCCCGATGTCCATGTCGATGAACCGCGCCATCTCAGAGAAGGGCGTGCTTGCTGACGTGGCGGCGCGGATGAAGCTCAATCCGGAGGCCCCCTTGATGCCACTGCTGCTCAAGGTGCGCGTCGACTCCGCTGCTCACATGGGGGCCGTCGTGCAACCCTTCTCAGTATACCCAGATGAGTTCGAATGCGTCTACCCGCCGTGCACGTATCTCGAGCCGCGCTCCGAAAAGGAGGAGACTGTCTATGGGCCGAACATGCAGAAGGTCACCGTCAAGATCATTGAGGTTGTGCCGCAGGTCGTGATGAGCGCCCCTTCGGAGCAGGAGAAGGATTTGAGGAAGAGCCAGAAGACGTGATGGAAGGTGGCGATACAACAAGGATCACTGGCGCGACGAGTCGCACCAGCTAACTCGATGTCCGCGATCGCATGAATTAGCATGGGCTAGCGCCTAACCTCCGAGTAGAGTCTAGAGAGAGAGAGAGGTCCACAGACACGCCAACTCGGCGTCTGTGCCCAAGTCAGCCCGGCCCGAAATAGTGCGGTTCGGGGAGACTGATGGGTGAAGCACCGTTGTGACACCGTTGCGTACCGAATACAACAATATGAGTGTCAGTGTGACATCTTACGAGTTTCTGATAATCACTGTGTTCCCGAAAAAGGAAATCAGGGCCGAGCCGAGCAGGGCCGAGGGCGGGTCGGCGGCGGCGGAACGCGGAGCGTCCTCGGCTGTGGCGGTCTGTCTACAAGACGAACGTCGGAAGAAAAATAGAAATACCTCCCCGCCCCGGCTCCCCCGTTATTTGGGTCAAATTATCGCATGTAAAGGAATTCGACTAAAGTTTTCCACGGCAGAAATGCGTAAGTACTGCAACAGCCGATCTGAGAGATGCTCTATCATCTCTGCTTGAGCTTTAGGTGTACCAGACTTGGGCATGCATAAATTGAAGTCTGCAGTCAGACCATGAGGGGGGCGGGAGGGGGCCTTGCACCACACGATCCTGCGGCCTGGCACGCGGAATCTACGTCAGCGTTCCGGATGCCCCCTTCCACGTAGCACAGGAGGGTGGCCGTCCTGTCCTCAGTTGTCCTCCCGTGAGCTCCCGTGAGCTCGCGTGCTGCCCTTACGCTTGCCAGTTCCCGCGGAGGAGTCCCTCTGCATCGTCGACGCGCTGCTGCTGCTGCTGCTGCCGGACCGCGCGCGCGACGCCGTCATCACAGCCCTGCTGCGCTTCGCGTCCGGCCTCGTGTCCGGTACCGGCGGCCCCAGCCCCTCATGTTGCACTTCATGTCGGGTGTCGTCCGACTCGTCGTCAGGTTCGTCAACGCCGCGCTCTCCTTCAGCCTTCCTCTCCACAACGGGCGTGAGCGCGTGGTTGAATGGGAGCGCGACCTGCGAGAAGAGCGCGACGCCTGGCCCAAGGCCGCGCAACCATTCCGAGTGCTGCGCACGCGCGCGGAGGCCGGGTGTCAGCAAGGCGGTCATGCATGCGGGGCGGTTGGTCGAGAATGCATGCGCACCTTCTTGCGACAGTGCTTGCGCACGCCGTCCGTGCTGGCATAGTGGTGGTTGCAGCCCGGATAGCGGCACTGATAGCGCAGCCACGGTTCCTCTGCTCCCTGGGTCTGACCGTCCGAGTTGGCCGTCTGCACTGCCGCTTGGAGCAGTGGGGGTCTGGGCTGGAGCATGTGCTGCAGGATCTCGGGCGCAACGACGACGGAGGCCCATGGAATATCGTCCGCAATAGTGGCCATTGGCCAAGCCATAGCAAGGGTCGGTATTGGATCCGCCCCGTGCGGTGTGTCACGCGTGGATGTGAGTGCCGTTTCTGGCACCGAAGGGGGTGGCGGTGAGGCCCTCGGTGAGATGGACGATTCGGCCGTGAAGCTACCTGCAAAGTCAGGGAGACCGTTCATGAAGCTGCTGAAACCAGTTTCGAACGCGTCCTGTTCAAGCTGAGCCCACAATGACGCGGAAGCCATGGTGTCGGCAAAAGGCGAGCACTTGACTAATGATCATTAAGCGGCCTGATTTTTATCCGGTGCGGAGTTTGCGGCACTGAGATGAAAAATCTCATAGCGTCTCCAAGTCATTTTCACGACGACCTACACATGGCGAGGAAGCCCGAGCCCAAAATGCCAGGTGTCGTGTCTCTGCTCCTGTTCGTAATCAACTGAAACCAGTTTTCACGCAGCCTCCACAAGTTCTGCCGTTTGGCAAACGCCACCTCGGCCTGCGTGTGCTTTGGGTGCCCCATAAAGATGAAGCGCTTCTCCGTGGGCTGCGGCGTGTCGCCCGGCGGGAAACAGTGGAGCACCACTGCGTTCTGTAGCAGCACTCGCCACCAGTGAGCTTTGCCGTGCAGGCGCTCGCCCGGTCTTGCGCGCTCAACGCTGGTGAGCTCCGTCGCGGAGAGCACCGGGCACGCACGTGGAATGATCGCATGTGCGAGCATCGCCACGCGGACTGTCCCCTTCTCAGTGGTCGCCGTGCCGCGGCTTGGTTGCTGATCGACATACTTGGTCGCCATCGAGGACGCCGGCGGCATGGTCTGGTTGCCGTCCCAGCGCAATGCAAACCTTTTGTGGAGGGCCACATTCAAGCAGTATTGATCCGACGCTTGCCAATTGGGTTGCCGAGCACGCTTCTTGGCGATCTCGTCGCGAGTCGCCCGAGCCACCGCGATAGCTGCGGGCGTCGAGCGCACAAAGTACCAACCGGTGCAGATGGCCGCACCCCAGGCGCGCACGACGGAGAGTGGCTTACCCCAGATACGTTCTGCTACGATGTCGTCACCATGACTTAGCACCGGCCACGGATCTCTGATCCAGTAGGCGTCTGCATCAGAGTGCACAATGTTAAACCCGCGTTCCAAGACGCTCAGTCCAAAACGCTGGCGATCTCCAATGACAGTCATCTTGGAGACGTTGCGTGACTGCGGGAGCTGTAACGCGTGAGCACGTGCCATCGGATTCTGTAGGAGCGCCTGGTGGCATTGCGCGTCCATGGCGACTAGCACAAACCAGTGTACTCCAAGTGCGAGAGCGTGGCAGCTCCAGTTGAGCAGCAACTCCAAAAAATCGATCGTGCCAAAGACCAACGTCACTGTCCGGCCATCGGGCGAGGCGTGCGCCGCTCGGTCAAGGGCTGATGAGCCTGGAAACGAGCGTGTTGTCTCCATCCCGACGCAGGACGCAGCGAGCCCCGCTTCAACTTGCGCGGGCTTCGTCAGAGAAGCCGGACCTTGATGTGGACCTAATGTACCGGTAACGATCCCCCGGTGTCTTTTTACCGGTAACGATCACATCACGTACAGGAATATGTGGGACACATGCGCCGCGACACCCTCCTCGCAGCGCACAGGCTCTTCCGCTCGGACCGACCGCGCGGCGCTCGAAAAGTCCCTTCAGAGTTCAGTGGTTCAGTCGTAGTGCTCATACCTCGCACGCAGATTCTGCGGCTGGTACTGCCGACGTCCCTGGAGGCGCGGATTGTTGGCATTCGACTTCAGCACGACGTACACGCCGCCGATGGCGACAGTGTACATGCCGCCTATGAACGTGGCGACCATCGCGGAGGCGCCTGACATGGCGACGAGGAAAAAGAGCAGGCCGGACAAGTAGCTCGTCTTGTACTCCCACAGCATGGACACGAGCGAGAAGCAAAAGGAGAAGAGGGCTGAGATTAGGCCGATCGTGAAGTTCATCATGATCTGCGCGAGATAGCGGAACATCGTGACCCACGCCTCCTCATCGCGCCGACCGCCCGCTCCGAGGATGAGGTCCCACCATGTCATCCGCTTCGCAAAGTCCTTGCCCGACTGGTAGGCCTTCCAGAACCGGTCGCGGACCTCCTCGACGCCATACTCCGACCAGATGCCCACCTGCGCCTTGGCCTCGCTGATCAACGCGTTGCGCTGTTGCAAGTGAAACTCGAGTCGGCCACGGGCCTCATCGACGCTCCGCATGCGTGGTGGTACCTGCTGCGAGTACGGCGATCTCCAGCGCCAGCCGAAGACGTGCACCTCCGCGAGGCGCCGCTCGGCCGCGAGCAATTCGTTCTGGGCTTCCTTCGCTTCCTCGGAGAAGATGGCCTGCTGCATCAGCTCACCGTACGTCTGCTCCTCGGCTGCACTCGGCATGTACGGCGCGCGGGCATAAAAGAGGACATAAAGCCCAAAGACCCACCAAAGCATGCCAGTGTATAGCTTGGGGCCTGGCTTTGGCAGCAGCCGAGCGACCAAGATTTCACCGCCGGCCGCCCGACGCTGCAGGCGATCTTCGTATTCCGCCATTTGCGGCGTGTTCACTCCACACTTGAAGGGAGTGTGATTGGGATTATCATCATTCCACGGACGGGCCCAGACGGAGCCCGATCTTGGACCCCACCTCGCTTTATGTGGCGTCATTCATAGTGAACAGATACATTTATGGCCTCCCGCGGTCACAAGCTGGCGCTGCAGGCGAAAGCGGCCGGCAAGGCGCCACCTGCCATCCATCGGCCGTCGGCCGTGCCTTCCAGCTCTGCGGCCACCTCGTCCGCGCACCTGCCCGACTTCACCTTTGCACATGGTGAGGCCGGTCGGCTAGCGCGCCGCTTCGTGGAGCGATCCAAGCACCCGCTCCTGGTCGTGCAGGACCCCAAGGGCCTGTGCAAGCCCTTCTGCCACGAATTTGCGCCTCTTCATGGCCGGAGCACGTGGCCCCTGCTGATGCTCGGGCACCCTGATGACGTGCCCGGAGGCCCGCTCATCAGCAACGACGCGGCTATCTTTGAGAGAAAGCAGCGGGAGAAGCACGAGGCGGCGGCTCAAGCCGACCCCGAAGAGGCACGAGAGCGCCGCAACGATGAGGAGCGCGCTGCCGACAAGGCTGTCCGCAAGGAGGCGCGCGCGCGCAAGCGCAGTGAGCGGGAGAGCGTTGATGAGCGTTCGGTCTGGCAGCAGGTCGACCTGCTTTTTGCGATCGTGCAGGCCGAGGCGCGAGCACGCGATCAAGCCGAGGCGACGAAGGCGGAGGCAGCCGAGGCGACGAAGGCGGAGGCAGCCGAGGCGACGAAGGCGGAGGCAGCCGAGGCGGCGAAGGTGGAGGCAGCCGAGGCGGCGAAGGCCGCAGAGGTATCGCCCCCGAGGAAGCGTGCGCGCACGGAGGCGGCGTCGCCAGCCGCCGGTGCGGTCGTTGCGGAGACCGCCATCGGCGCGGCGGACGCGGATGAGGCTGAAGGACTCGGCCTCACGACGCCCTCAGAGACGGCCTCGCAGCCGGCACCGCCAGCCCCAGCGGCACCGCCAGCCGCGGAGAGGACAGCTCCAGGGACAGCGCCAGCACCAGCGGCAACCTCACGGGCGCTGGCGTCGCCCGCGGCGATGTTGGCGTCACCCGTGGCGGCGGTGATGTTGGCGTCGCCCGTGGCGGCGATGGTGTCGGCAGCGTCGGGACTGAACTGGTTCGACGGCGTGGTGAGAGCGGTGCACGAGGACGGCACGTGCGATCTGCACAACAACGATGGCGACTACGAAGAGCAAGTCGCGCCTCAGTTCGTCAAGTTGCTCGCTACAGCCGCCGCCACCGCCGCCGAGCCGCTGTCCATTTACGAGCGGTGCCCTCATCTCGCGCCACCTCCCGAGCGGAAGGTGCGCGCAGCTGTGTCGGCGGCGGCGGCCAGGGAGCGGCGCGAGCCGCGCGCCGTCGCCAAGGCGGCCATCGAGTCTGGCGTTGGCTACCGCAGCATCGTCCATCGAGAGGCTGACGAGGCGCCAAGCTCGTCATCGCGCGCCATCGGAGAGGCTGCAGGCGCGGCCGCAGGCACGCCCTCGCCAAGCGTGTCGGGCGTGTATCAGCTCTCGAATCGCGCCAAGGGTTCGCGGCTTCGGTTGCAGAAAGCGCAATCGCCAGCAGACACATGAACCTTGTTCTGTTAGACGTGCTATGACGATCTACGGACGATGACGATCAGTGGCGCTTGTGTTCTCGTGTGAAAAAACCTCCTAGCACGCGCTCACAGTGACTCTTCACAAGTCATGGAAAGGGCGGAACATGCGGGTCGCTTACATAACGCCTCGAGATGCCTTGCCGCTCATTGGAAGCGGCCGGCCACGAGGCGCGCGCTCGCTGCCAATCCGAATACGGTCGCTGTCTGCGTGCTTGGTCAGACGCGCTTCTTCGGCCTCACAGTGTTCAACTTGTATTGGTCGTTGCACCTGCGTTCGACACCGCACCACCTCTTCTTCGTGGGCCCTGCGGACCGCTCGTGGCGGCTGCACGAGGCATTCATCACCGCCGAACTTCCCAGCGCCGTGTTCCGATACAAGGATCCGGTGCGGGTGGTGCAAGATGAGGGCCGGCCCGCTTGGTGGCTGCTGAACGAAACGGAGGGTGCGGCCATGCGTCCCGTGCTCGTGCTCAACTCCGCGAGCGCGGGCGGTCTGGGCATGCGAACATCCAACGGGCGTGTGCAGCAGCGCTTTGTAGCCATGCTCGCGCAGCTGTGGCAGCAAGACCACTGCCTGCGCATGGTACGAGCGCACGAGGCCGCGCAGGGCATGCGCTTCGCTCGCGTGGTCAAGACTCGAATGGATGCGTACTATTACCGCCAGATGCCCATACCACGCTTGCGACAGCTCGTGTGGCCCACGTACCGAACGCGTGCTCAAGACATCTTCTTCGACGCACCCGCGGACGTAGCCCAGGTGCTTCTGGATTCGAGTGCATTGCGAAGGGGCGTGGCGGCCGGCGTGGATCCCGGCGGGTTGATCCACGAGCTCTGGCACCAGCGGCTGGAGCGCCATCGCGGGCCGCCGATCGAGCGCGTGGTCGACTGTGCGGCCGCAGGAGCAAATGCGCCGAGATGGCCACCGAGATCGCGCTCGGAGATCGGGCCGTGGTGCTTGATGGGCTTCATGCGTGGCACCCCCGCTTGCCATGGATTCCGACTTCAGCTCGAGAGCCCTGACCCCGAGGAACTAGGCTGGCATCGGCCCGATCGCTCGGCGACGGGCGCGGCGGTGACGGTGAGGAGCGCGAGCCATGGCGGAGGTCTTCCGAGGCTATCAGAGGTCATCAGAGGCCATCAGCTCGAGCCATGGTGGAGTGAGGTGCCAGTGCGATTGCGTGCCCTCATGCTCGATGTGGCGCGAGAATGCTTCGGAGCGACGCCTTCAGCGCAGCCCCTCAGGAACTGTGAGGAGGAGCAGGGTGATCTTGGCCCAACGCCGATGCTAGACGAGCGCCGCAGTACCTCGGGTTACATGCTCGTTTAGCCAGACCATACACGGCGGTGAGCGGGCTTCAGGCCTTCAGCCGACGGCCCGTATGGTGTGTGTGTCGTAACGCGTGAAGCTGTTTGCGTGTGAACTTGTAGTAGTGGTGGTGGGTTGTGCAGTTGTGAGTGGAAACAAAAAGTGTGTCCTGTGCGCGCCGTGCGTGTCCGCCACAGTCCACTGCCATGCCTGGCAAGGTGGTTGCACGGGTTCAGACCCGGGGTCGACCCGGCGCGCCGGGATGACTCTTCGTTGACTTGACTTGTTGTGAAAAGGAAAACGTGTTCTGGTGTGTTGTGAAATATGTGCGTTTTTTACGTGTTGGTGTGAAGAATGGTGTGATTTCATATGAATGACTCAGCCCATGCCGCTCTCGCCGAAATCCTTCACCGAGACCACGCCGCTTTCGCCGAGTACGTGCGACGCGTTGCGAAGATGCACAGACCTTCGGACGATCCTCGTCTCAAGGTATGTCCTCTCGAGTGCGATGTATCGTGGCCGCGCCGCAAATTCACGAGGGCGAACTGTCCGCTGCATTGCACCAACGCCTCTTGCCCGAACCGTCGCCACGACCAGCCTCTTGTTCAGTGGCTGCGACGGCATATGCGAGAGGTTGAGGCGTACATGCCGCCACATCCACCTCCAGCTGCCGGCGGCCGCCGTCTGCTCCTCATCACTACCACGTATGCACATGCCGAGCAGCTGCTCCGGCTGCGGCATTGCGCGCGCGCGCTGGCGGGCGAGCCTGCAGTGCTGTGGCTCGTCGTGGAGGATGCGGCCGAGCGCACGGCTGCCGTGGCCACGCTGCTGGCGCGCAGTGGTATCGAGCACGTCCATCTCGCGCACGGGCCGACGCGGCATGGTGGCAACTCGCAGCGCAACGCTGCCATGAAGCTCATCCGCGACCGACGGCTCGAGGGCATTGTATACAACTTGGACGACGACAATGGGTACCACCCACGGCTATGGAACGAACTACGTGCGCTGCAGCGCCGGCGCGTCGGCGTGCTCGCCGTGCGGCGCGGCGTCTTCCCGCCGCCGCGGTGTGACGGGCGCTTCTTGCCTCTCATTAACCGAGAGGTGCGCGTCCTCAAGATAGAGAGGCCCTTGTACGACAACGCCACCGGCCGATTCGTGCGCTTCGAGGCAGGCTGGTGCAAAAAGCGCTCGTGGATGACGCGCCGCTACGGTCCGCGCAGGTTCTGCGTCGACATGGCCGGCTTTGCGTTCGACGCGGAGCTCCTGCAGCCCCTGCGAGGCGAGATCTGGCAGTATGTGGGGCACGGTGGCGAGTCGGAGTTCATCGAGAAGCTTCTCGGGCCAAATGCGACACCCGATGACCTCCAGCCGCTCGCCAGCTGCGGGCAGGAGGTCCTCGTCTTCCACAACGAGTGGCGGATTGTGCCTGTGGCGATGCCCGCCACGGAGCCGCTCACTCCACGCTGCGCGGTGCCGGTGGCGGTGCATTCGCAGGGCGCGCTTGTTGGGGAGCGAGACGCACGCTGAGGCAGGGAGAAATGTCGGGTGCACGATATTTCAACCGTGAGAGCGGTTCCGACACCCGGAACCGCTCTCACGGGCTCCGCCGCCCGTTCTCCGCCGTCGAGACACAAAAGACAGTACTATTTTTGTGTGCTCATATGATTTGGCTTTTGAGCCGTCACTCATGAACCAGACTCGCACTCTACGCACTGATCGACCTTGCGAACCGCAACCCACACCTCCGCGCGGCCCGCTGCGCGCTTGGCTCATGAAGGGCGCTGTCACAGGCGCATCGGCCCCCGTGCCTCGCGGTCCTGGCCCTATCTCTCATCGGCCTGTGTGCGTGCTCACACAAAACACCTTATCCAGGGTGGTCTGGCCCTTGTGCAACGGCACGCCTGCTGTCCTAGCGCTGCACGCTAGGCGGGCGCCGATGGAGTGTAGCTGAGGGTTGTAGAGGAGACGGATAACCTCTGCCTGCCGGCTATCAAGGTCCACCGGCGGGAGTTGCACCGTGGATGCACCGATCATCGCAGCAAAGCTTGGGGGTGGCAAATTTGCCGCGAGCAGATCCAGCAGTGCCTGAGCAATCTTGATGACCATCTCAGTTGGATACTTTGCTGCACGTGCGGAGAGGTAGTTGCCCTGCTCATCACGGCCAGTCGCCTGCAACCGATGCTTGCCCATGCAGCGGCACGGGTTGTTGTCAAAGGCGGACAAGGCCTTGCCAGCAGCCATCATCCAGCGCTGCGTCACAAGCAGGGTGGTGTACTTCTGGAAGTCGGCACTCAACTGACACTGCGCAAAATTGAGCAACCTGGCTTGTGTCGCCTGGATGAAGGCTTGCACCCACGGCAGAGCCCAGAGCGGGCAGTGACGCTCCTGGCCCTCTGTAAAGTACTTCTCCTGGCGCTCGCCTGTCTGCTGGCTGGTGCACCACAAGCCAAAGGCTGAGTAGTTGGGCGGGTTCTCAAGTAGAACCTCTCCGCCTCGTTCCCACACCGCTGCGCACAAAACCAGCGCGCGCCGCGTGAGCTCGTTTGCCTCGGCCACAACAGCGCGATCCCTCTCCGAAAGGTGAGGCAGCCCAAATGGGTGCCTTTTGTCACGCAGCGCCTTCGCTCCATTGTCCTCCTTGAAGCGTGCCACGCAAAACGTGTGGCACGGAATGCCAGCGACGACAGCAGCGTACTTGCCCTGGCGGCAGTAGGCAAGAAGCTGATCGAAGACCTCGTCGCGCAGGAGGTTGTAACACCGGGTTCGCCATGGTTCGTGGGGAGCCGGATGGCAGGTTCGCCCTGGTTCGCTGCAGTGGCAGTCGATCCAGTCGTACTCATCCACCCTGATGTTAAGTTTTCGCTCTAAGCCCTTGTACTCGACCTGATGCGCCAGCGTAGTTGGGTCGCGTTTGTTGGAACGTCCCGAGAAGAGATGAAGCAGCCGTGCGTCGACGCGCTGATTTTTCGTCGCCATCCAACGCTCGAGACTCTGTGCACCGTGGTTCCCATCTGCCATGTCTGAAGTTGAAAAAAGGCGGCACGGCTCCGAAACGCGAAAGGTCTCGTGCGCTGTAATCAGCTAATCACAACCTACAAGTAAGCTTTCGGAAACGACTTTCCCAGAGACGCTGCTCCTGTGTGAGACGTCCTGGCTGTCGTGAGAAAAAAGGGGTTCAGACGAGTCAACCGCACAGGTGCACGTCCGCTGTGAGGGCCGCAGGCCTGGGCCCTGGCGGCCTTGCTGTGATTTTTTTTGATTTTTCACACAGTTTCAGAGAGTGCGGACTGCGGAGTGCTGAGCTGCTAACCAAAGAAGGTTATGGGGTCTCTTCACCCGTCTTGAACTACTCTTACCCTTCTCCTACCCCACCATCTCTCGCAAGCTGGGGTGCCTAGAGTGGCGCCAGCTTGGCGGGCCTAGGTTTGCTGCCGGTAAAGGGCGTCGGCGTGTTGAGTCTCGCGGGTCGCTTGTTGCCAGCGGTGCTGAGCCACGAGAGCGACGCGGAGAGTGGCGGCTCGGCGGTGCCTGGGCGCGTCAGGCCGCCCGGCGCCGACGCGGACACGCCCAGCCCCATCCCGGGCACGGCTGGGTTGGACCAGAGCGTGCCTTTGGTGAGATTTTGGTACGAGAGGCCCGTCGGGGCGACCGCATCCGCGCCCTCGCCCACGAGCGCTGCGGCGAGCACCGCGCTGCGCTCTTGCATCGGGATCGGCTCGTGCGGCTTCAGTGGCTGGCGAAGGCCTGCGGTCAGCTTATTGGTCACCGCGTAATTCGACTCGCCCATCCCGGCGCCGCCGCCGCTGAGCGCCTTGGTCGCTCCGACGATCCCGCCTCCCTTGGCGCCCCCGGTCTGGATGCCGAGCTGTGAAATCGAATGGCTCAGCGCCGACAGCGTCTCCGTGGGCAGCCGGTAGACGGAGGCCTTCTTGCCGCCCTTGGAGCCTCGCTGGCTCGCGTCAAGCGGCTGCTTCGCGCGCGCGGCCTGCGCCTGCGGCAGCAACCCCTCAAGACGTTCTTCCGACGCTCTGACTCGATCGTGATCCGCACCATCGAGAGCGTGGCACTTCGCATCGAACCAGCTGCTGCGCGCCTCAAAGACCCACGGCGCACCTTGGCCAAAGACACCCACCTGCTCACCCGACAGTGTCCAGAGGCGCACAGTGCAGTCGACGGACGCGGAGAGGACGCCCTCAACGCCCGTCAGGTACGCGAGCTGCGTGATTGCATGCGTGTGTGCTCGCCACGTGTAGAGCGGCTGCACGGCCGCCGCCGTGTCGAGCGCGGGCGCGCCGCTCGCGGGCACGGGCGCGCCGCGCGCCGTCCATGCGTCCCAGATCGAGGCCATGTCAGAGACATCGTATATGTAGATGCGGCCGGCCGAGTCCGAACAGAGGAGCAAGGTGGCTGAGGGCTCGGTGCACACACTGAGAAGCCCGTCGCTCTCCGACAAGCACACGCGCAGCTCGCCCAGCAGCGTCATCGCGCGCACACTCCAGAGGCGCAAGTAGCCGTCGGCCGCTCCCGCCACGAGCACGGCGTCGGGCAGCACGCGCCGCGCCGCGTCGAGCACATCGAGAGCCTCGATGGCGACGGAGCGCAGGAGCGTCGAGGTCACCGGCGCCTCCTCCCCACTCCCGCTGCCGCTGCCGCTGCCGCTGCCGCTGCCGCTGCCGCTGCCCACGCCACCGAGCACCGCCGCTAGCAGATCCTGTGGTTCGCCTGCGCGCTTCTGTGGATCAGGCTTTTCCACCCGCTGACCGAAGCCTCCTGCGAGGGCCGCGGCCTTTGCGCGCTGACTCCCCGGCGGTGGGGTGCTGATCTGGACGCGCCGGTGAAGCGCGGCGGACTCGCAGTTGTGCACAAGAACCACGCCGTCGTAAGCGCCCGTGCACAGGTAGTTGGGCAGGCAGAAAGCGACAGAGAGGATGTCATCAGTGTGGCCGGGCAGCCGGCGTGGCTGATTCATGCTCTCTGACTTTTCGCGGTCAGGCCACATCCAAACGTCGGCTACGCCGTTCGACTGCCATCCGACGGACACAAAGTACGCGAGCTTGGCGAGCTGCACATGCGCGAGGCCGCTCACCTCGAGCGCGTGCATCTTGGGGGTGGTGACGACCTTTAGGCGCTGGCCGCTCGAAAAGTTCCACAGCGTCACTGTACCGTCCACAGCGCCCGTGAGCAGCTTGCGGCCGGAGCTGTCTAGGGCCATCGAGGCGAGACCGGAGCCAAGCTCGAAGCGGAAGACCTGCACGCCCGTGCGTACGTCCCACACGCAAATGGTCCCCGACTCGTCACCCGAGACCACCAGATAGAACTGGAAGGAGTAGAGCACCGACACGAGTGGATGGCGATGCCCCGAGGGCGCGAGGAGCGTTGCATGCAGCACCTCATCGGTGGCCACCTTGCGCGGGTGCTGCCACAGGCCGAGCCGGTTCGTGGTCGTCACGAGCGCTTGGTGGTGCGGGTTGAAGCGCACGGAGGCGATCGCCTCCATCACATGGGCCGGCTTGATGATCTGCAGCTGCGCATACGTGATGATGTCCCAGAAGCGTACCTCGCCGTCCTGCGCGAGAGACATGAGGACCTGGCCATCAGAGGCCATCAGAGGCCATCAGAGGACATCAGAAGCAATTAACGAGACTCGCCTGTGCGAGAGACACGAGGATCTGAGAGTGAGGGTCGAATGTCATCTGCTTGAGCAGCCCGCGGTGTCCCTCGAGCGTCTTCAGAAGATCGCCCGTCTCCACATTCCAGATGTGGATGCGCCGCTCATACGCGCACGTGGCGACCATGCGCCGCGACGTGCCTTGCAGTTGCATCAGCTGTACGCCGGTCACTCCCTTGGGATGAGCGCGCATGGAGCACATGTTGCGGCAGTGCATCGGGTCCGCCACCTGCGGCTCACCGCCGGCGTGGTGCTGTTCTTTCGCGGCCATCGAGGACGGTACCGCCGCTGCGGGCCAGTCAAGTTGCGTCACGTGCACGTACGAATCGAGCGAGGCGCTCACGAGGGCGCCTAGACCGTCCTCGTACGCGAGAGCAGTGACCCAGTCCTTGTGCAGCGGCAGCGTGAGGATGAGCGCCTTGGCGCACACGAGCGCGGGGACCAGGCCGCGCAGCGCCTCTGCGCGCACCCGGTCGTCCTTAAGCATGTGAAGCAGCTTCTTGGCATCATAGATCAGGATAGTGCCTGCGTCCGTGCCCACAGCGAGGCAGCTTGCGTCGTCCGCCACGTTCAAAAAGCCGCAGAGCGAGAGCGGCATGTCCTTGAGCTGCATCCGGCCGTGCACTGACCAGCGTGGCGCGCCCGCCAGATCGGCGGTCTCGTAGAACGTGAGCACGCGATCGTTGCCCGCCACGCACAGCTTGGCTAGGGTCCCGGGCAGAAGGCACATCTCGTTGACGCTCGTGATCCCGCGCTCCGAGACGTGGATGGTGAGCTCGTGCCGAAGCTGCGTGGTCCACACGCGCAGCGTGCCGTCCTTGCCTGCACTCACGTACGAGTCCGCCTTGGGTACGAAGAGCGTGCTCGTCGCCACATCTCGATGCGCCTCGCTGCCCGAGCAGTCGGGCAGCTCGACACGCATGTACTGCCGGTCGACGAGGTCAGCGCTCGACGCGTTGCGGTGCTGCGACATCACGTAGGTGAGCAGCTCGTCCCAGGTGACGTGCCCGTCGCTATTGCAGTCGATCTTCATGAACAGGTAACTGAGTTGCTGCTTCATGGCCGAGCCAACAAGGTCTGCAAAGGCGGTGACAAACTGGTCGAGCGTGAGGTCCTTAGCCGCGCCTCGGACACCCTCCTCCTCAAAGTTCCTCTTAACCCGCACGAGATCATACAGGTCCAGGTGCAGCAGCTGCTTCGGGTCCTTGCGTGGGTTGCGATCGATCTCAAAGTCTTTCAGGTCGCCGGTGATGAGCGGGTTCGAGTCTTTGTCGACCACGCTGTAGGAAGCGACGAACGAAAAGGCGGTGAGCTTATCGACCACTCGTGCACGGCGTGTCGGGGGCTTTCGAACACCCTGCGGCGACGAGGGAGGAGATGAAGTGGATGGTGCAAAAGGGAGCTCCATGCTGCACAGAGGTGCGGTGAACCCGTCCGTTCCTGGTGAAAAGACGCGGGGGGAGCAGCGGGGGGGAGCCGGGACACAGACGACACAGACGGGTACATGTAATTACAAAGATGGGCTTCCAATGTCCACGCGCCCCTTCTAAGCCGCCCCCGCGCGGTACCCGCCATGGTGTGCATGTGATGTGTGTGAATGACTGAATGTGAATGTGTGTCTGTGTAACTTCTAACACACAAACGGGTATGCTGTCCAAGGATGCTGTCCCCCGGCGTTTTTGAACCGATAATAACTATTATTAATAGCTGCCAGGAACGAAACCGGGACACACTCACACACCTCGGGACACGGCACCACGGCACACCGGGCACACGGATCCCAGACGAACCGTACAACCATCCCCTGACCCGAACAGCGCGCACTCGCTCACCTCTTGAGCTCACTTCGCGCTCGCCGCTCGCTCGCGTGGGAGCCCCACAGACGTAGGCCTGCCCAGCTTGAAGATCATCAATAAGAACTAAATTAGGAAGACGACGAGCGATATGCGCGCTTGGACGATCGATGGCTCGAACGACGACTCATCGGTCTGAACGATGGCGCGAACGCCAGCGTTAACCTCGCTGAAGGGCTGCTATTGCTGCAGTTCTTCTCATCACTCCTGTGGCTGCTTCCATCGTGATCGAGGAAGCGAGTGCCCTGATGGTCACAAGGCGTCACAGCAATCTCATGGACGTGTATGAGCGAGTAGAGGCGTTCCGTGAACGGACGGTACAGCTGTACGAGCGCATCTCGATAGCGAGGCAACAGATGGCCACGGCCGCACGCCTTCGAGTTCTTCTTGCCTTTGCCTCGCACTCGAGCGACGGCCTCAGCGGTGATGGCCGATGGCATGCCTGCGTGGCGTAGCACATCTCTGAGCACGACGGCGGGGCGGCGCGCGTAGCCAGCAAAGGAGACGAGCAGGAACTGCGACGGCTCAAAGTATGTGAGCCACCGACGCATCTGA
>PJAB01000334.1:0-29435 GCA_002887195.1 Chrysochromulina parva | reverse complement strand
CGCACGCCCGAAGATACCACGCAGGCGCTCCACCGCACCAACCAGGTGCTTGGTAGCCGGTACGTCGAAATCTTCCGGTGCACGCGCGCCGAGATGGAGCAGGCGCGCATGCACGCGCTCGCCGTGATGCCCTCCCCGCGTGGTCATGGCGGCGCTCCGCCCGCCGGCCAGCGCGGCGGCGGTGCGATCCAGGAGCTCGAGCGCGCCCACCGGCCGATCTGGGCGGCCCAGCCGGCCAAGTGCGCGAAGGCACGCGCACGAGAGCCTGGGCAGCAGCCGCTCTTGACCACGGCCTGTGGGTGCCATGATGGGTGCCTTCCCTCGTCGGCACAAAGCGAGCTCTCGAAGACGGACGCGCGCGCCGAGCGGGCTGCGAAGGCGAGTGCGACGGCAGAGGAGCCGGAGCGAGAGGAGCTGGAGCGAGAGGAGGAGGAGCTGAGCGCCGCGCTTAGGGCCATCGAGAGGCGCGAGATCGCGGAGGCGCTGGCGGAGGCGGCGGCGGCGGAGGCGTCCGCGGCTGCCGAGGCGCGGCGGCGCCAAGAGGACGAGGCGGAGGAGGCGATGCTGCAGGCGGCTCTCGAGGCGTCGCGTGTGCTCGCCGCGCAGGAGGCGCGCGCGCGCGAGGCGGTAGCGCGCTGGCGTCGCGAGTCGGATGAGCAGCGCAGGCTGGAGAGAGCCACCCAAGAGTCGCTCGCGCGCGCCGTCGTGATGGAGATTGAAATCTCGCCCGCGGAGCACGCAGCCCAAGATCAAGAGGGGCGCTTCCGCCGCCATCTCGTTGTGGAAGACGCGGACAGCAACCTCGACGTCTACGCGGACTACTTCCCGCACGAGGGGGTCGCCGACGCGCCCGCCGCACTGTCCGTGGCGGTGCTCGCTGCGTCGCCCGAGTCGCCTCAGAGTGTTCTCAGCGTCATCGTGGGATCGGGATGCAGCTCTCTCAGTCCTCTCGAGGCGATTCCACCGCAACCCGTCCCATCGATCCCATCGCCGATTCCAGGGGAGGTGAGACCGCCTTGCATCCACAAGCAGACGATCATCGAGGCTGTCGAGGCGTGGCTCGCAGACGGCGGCGGCGCCCGCGCGCCCGCCACGACGCCTCACATGCCAACCCCCCGCTCCCCTCATGTCGCTGGTCGAGGCGGGCGTGGCGGGCGCGGTGCGGGCCGAGGCGCGCGTGATCATGGCCACGCGTGAGGCTTCACTTGGCGCCTCCGCATGCCATCTGAAACGGCATCATGAACGGCGACGTGGGGTTACTGTAGTCCACACAGCTGGCACACAGCGGTCAGTGCAGCTACCGAGCGGGGCAATACGGTTACGGACCAGCAGCACCAGGAGTCCAGTGAGGACTTCGGGGGGACGGTCGGGAAGGGGAAGGCCGCGGGGTGGAACCTCGGCGAACTCGGCGGGCGGACCGCGCTGTCGTGGACATGGCTGTCGCGGGGTGTGTTGTACAACTGTGCTTACAGTAGTCAGTAAGACACTCGACAGGAATACAACAGCGAACATCGAACGGGCATGCGATGCCACACACCACCGAAACAGCGAAACGGACCCCCGCGCGGTTATCGCGCCGCGGTGCGCGCCGCGGACGTCCGGGAAACAAGTTACCGGTACAACAAAAAATCACGCCTCCCGCACCCCCTGGCCCTGCCCGTTCGGTTGCCGGATGCCCGCGCACGTCCCACTCGCTTCGCGCGGCGCGCCGCAGCGCCATATCCGCATATCCAACCGTGCTCCGAGGTCTCCGCCCCCCCACCCGGACCGTGAACGATCGTAGACCGACATGTGGTCCGAACCACCGCACCAATGCTCCCGTCACGGCGTCGCGCAGCACGGCAGCGCCTCCAACGGTCGCTCCCAACTGCCGAGACGCAAATATGAACGCAGCCCCTCCGTGCTTACAACCGCCGCACCTCCATAGAGGTGCGAACGGCGGGAGACGCTCCCAACTGCCGAGACGCAAATATGAACGCAGCCCCTCCGTGCTTACAACCGCCGCACCTCCATAGAGGTGCGAACGGCGGGAGACGATGCATGGCATCCGTCTATTGATAGCTTCGGCCGCTCAGAAGACAAGAGTCGAAGGCGGTATGGGCGATGCCGTCCCGGAAGACGACCAGCTGAAGACGACCAGCGCTGCATGGAAGTGCTCACCACGACGTCCCACGCTCAGAAGAAGAGTCTAAGGCTCTGCTCCTCATCGAAGTTGCCGCCGAGGAAGTCTCCGTGCCTGCCTTGAGGACCTTCGACGCCGTAGAGGTTGGCAGCGCGCCCGGCGGCGAGGTCGGCATAGTAGACAGGCGCTGGCACGGAGACGCTGCGGTTGCACTTGAAGTGGCCGTGGCAAAGGTCGTAAGTCAGTTGGACAATCTCCTCCATCTCGAGCTTGGGCGCGGCAGACGCAGGATCGGGATTCGGTTCATTGCACAGCACATGGTAGCTTGGCACCCGGGCTGTGCCCTGCAGTGCATAGTGCGCGACGAGCCAAAAGTTGGCGTCGCGCTCGACATCGACTGCCGTCCCCGGCGCCACATTCGTGTAGAACAACTCGCCATTAGGGGTCTCTCGCTTGAAGAGGCGCGTGAGGTTGCGCTTCTGGACGACGAGGAAGAGGAGCGCGGGCGAGATGCGAAGTCTCTCGAAGACTCGGCGGATGCTTTTGATCTCCGGCTCTCCGATGGCCGCGAAGGCGGTGTGGGCGATGCCGTCCCGAAAGACGACCAGCCGATGGGGCATGTGCCCCTGGGCGGTGTGGTATGCAAGCAGCTGCTTCTCGAGCACCTCCTCGAGGTCGACGAGCTTCTCGTCGCCCACCTTCTCGTGCTCGCGCAGCGCCGTGTGGTACGCGGTGCACTGGCCGTTCATCGAGGCCACGTAGGCCGCGATCGACCGGGCCGAGTCGCCGGCTCGCGAGTGGAAGACGTCCAGCCCGAGGACCATCGTCGGCACGGCCTCGGTGATCAGGTCGCGTGCGTGCGTGTTCGTCCCGCCAAGGCGCGCGTTCAGCTTGGCGAGATTCAGCTTGAAAAAGGTCGTATCATAGAGCTTGGTCTTGGCTTTGTCGACTTGCATGCAGATGACCGGGATGTAGGGCGCGTGAAGGATACTCCACCTGTCCAGCGCGGGCTTGACACCCTTGCCATTCTGGTCCTTGTTATTGGAGATGATGGCAAGCACGAACCCGGGCGCCCCGCGAGGATCGTGCTTGCGCACGATGTCGTCGAGGCGACGCTCAATCGCGTCATGCGGCTGCGCCCCACCGTCAAGAAACTCCACGTCGCGGCTGTCATCGAACTCAGCCAAGTCCATGCCAAGATCCCGAGCAGTGCTACGCAGAGTGCTGGTCAGCGTGCGAATCACCTGCTGAGCATCGTCGCCGCCGCCTGTACCGCCGCCGCCTTTACCGCCGCCGCCCTTACCGCCGCTGCCGCCCTTGCCGCCGCCGCCCTTACCGCCACCGCCCTTGCCGCCGCCGCCACTGAAGGCGCGCTTGCTCTCGAAGCTCACCACGATCCACCGGCCTACCTTGGGGCATGGCTTCAGAAACCGATCGTCGCGCGTCGACTCGTAATAGCTGCCATCATCAATAGGGCCTCCCTTGCCCCTGGAGCCGGTGACGATACGGTCCTCCTTGCCCGTCTTCATCATCGGCGGCGTGAGCCGATAGACGCCTGCCGGTACCTCAGAGAGCGCTGTGGTCTGCGGGGCCACACTCACTTGCAGCTGTTGCATCGACGAGTCCGCCTTGTTGATGAGAAGCTTGATGGACTCGCCGACTTTAAGGATGCGCTCAGCTCGAATCTTGGGACCGTCTCGGCCTCCGGTTGTGATCTTGATCTCCTGCGCCGTGAGGTTCGGGTCGCCCCTGGTCTGCACTGGGTCCGCCCCCTGCAGCTGAGCGAGCTCAAGCGGGATCACGATCTGCTTCTTCCCTTTCTCCACGTCCTTTCGCAGAACGGTCTCGATGCCAGGCAGATGGCCATAACGAAGCACGACTCCGTAGGTTCGCTCCGTCCAGGCCTTCACCGAGATCATGCCGCCGCCACCGTCGCCGTGCGAGTCCTCGAAGAGGTAGTCGTCGATGGAAACGTCGGTGAAGCCACACAGGCAGTATCGCCTCTGGTTGTGCTTGGCCTGGAACTTGAGTGGCCGTCCTGCGTCGGTGAGCTTTCTCGCAACATCGAATTCCTGGAAGTGCTTGAATTTCACGAGGCACCGGGCGCCGTCCCAGAGCTTTGAACTTTCTATCCGCTGCGCATTGGCTACTAAGTTCGCGACCGATTCAAGGACATCAGCCGCGATGTCTGCGGCATGTCAGAAGCGCATGGACAGCAGTGAGCAGTAGTGGGCAGCGCTATTATGGAGGTGGGCTCCTACTGGCGCGTACATGTGACTTTGAAGCCGAGGTCAAGTTGCACGAATAAGGTGCCATTCATGTAGACCAACGTCTGCTTGTAGCCGCTGTTGAGCTGCACGTCCTTGAATTGTCCTTTATCGTCCTTGAGCTGGCCGATCGGGTAGGCGTAGCCCCACTCCTCGTCGCCCCTTCGGGCAGACGGGCCTGGCTGGCGGAGTAGAGGGCTTCGCGTGCCCATGAGCAGGGCGCTCGGGTCGAAGAAGGCGTTGCCGATCAGACGGTACATGGAGGCGGAGGTGGACTCCATCGCACCCATGAGCATGTTGAGGAACTCCTGCTTGCGCGTATCGGGGTGGTTCAGACTCAGATCGCTGAGCGCCAGAGGCTCGCAGCTTGCCCTCTTCAGGACCATTTGGAGCCTGGGCAGGTTGGCGTCTTTCTCTTCAGCATCATCATCTTCGTGGTCTTCATCTTCGCCGTCAACGTCGTCGCCAATGGGCTTGTTGAACTGCCGCCACGTCAGCTGCTCGTCCTCGATGGTCCAGCCCTCCTCGGCGGGCGGCACGCTTGACAGGTCGATCTCTCGCGTCGTCCACAGGAGCATGCAGCCATCGTAGTGAGTGACGCGGCCCCCATTCGGCAGCAGACGACGCTCGAGCCCAGGCTGGATGCTCCCTTTGAAGATGGACTGCCGCTTCGTGCGACTGAGCACTTCCGAACCGTTGGGCGAGCTAAACTTGACGTCGTATGTATAGACTACGGCGTGCCGCTGCTCGGGCTTGGGCAGTACGAGCTGGACGAGGTTGACGACGATCCCCTCCAGACGCTGTGTGCGTCGCGTGCTGCGGAGCGCCCCCCCTCTCGCCACCCCCTCCGCCCTGTGCGGCGAGCTACTGCCCTCGAGCCGCGGACGCTGAGGCGCGGGGTCGCCGGAGGGCAAGGGGCGGGGGTGCGGGAGCTCATCAATCGCTGCCGGTCGACGCAGGTGCGGGCTGCTCGAGGCGGCCGCGCCGCCACCACCGGCACCGCGGCCGAGGATGCCGTCGCCGTCGCGGCCGCCGCGGCCGCCAGCTTCCGTGTAGCCTCTCCCACCGCCATAGTTGCCGCCACCGCCGCCAGAGCTGCCGCCGCCGCCGCCGCCGCCGCCATAGTTGCCGTTGCCGCTGCGGCCGCCGCCATAGTTGCCGCTGCTGCAGCCGCCCATACCACCACTCATCTGCCTCGGCGCACCGCCGTCGCGGTCGAAGTCACGTCCACGCCGAATGTAGCGGTCATCATCGTCGTAGTCGCGGGCCCGGCGGTCGCGGTCGCGGTCACGGTCGCGGTCGCGTCCACGATCGCGATCAAGATCATCGCGGCGGTTGTAGTCGCGTCCACGATCGCGATCATCGCGGCGGTTGTAGTCGCGTCCATGATCACGATCATCGCGGCGGTCGTCGCCGCGTCCATGATCGCGATCATCGCGGCGGTCGTCGCCGCGTCCATGATCGCGAGCATCGCGGCGTTCGTCGCCGCGGCTCCCGCCCCCGCGGTCGTCCGAACGGCGATCTTCGTAGCCGCCACGTCCACGGTCGCGATCGTCGTAATCGCCACCCTCGCGGTCATCGAAGCGTCGGCCATCGCGGATGCTCATGTCGAGCAGCGACGAAGGCGAACATGTACTACGCCGAGCTCCATGGAGCCTGCAATCGTAACTTGCGAAACCTCCGATTTCCCACAGCGAGTCGGACTGCACACCAAAACTTCACGTTCACGTTAAATTGCCATCTCGGCAAGACGCACAGCCACAGGTCCCGTGGAGACACAGCGTGGGGGGCGCAGAGAGGTACACCAAAACTAGGTAGGTGGATTCACACACTCTGACTATCCCCCAGCTCCTGATTAGTGATTTTGAACTCAGTTAAGGATCCAACGCTAATCTCTATCGTAATGATCCAACGCTAATCTCTATCTAGATGAAATCTACATGGGCGCCTGCAGCACGACTTTTCGCGCTCCGGACGGAGACAGCTTCACCGTGTGCTCAGCCACGGGCGGCAGTGGCGGCGTTGTGGCAGCGGAGCCGCTCTTGACGCACTGTGGGGGCGGCGCCGTTCCATCGGGTTCGTCCTCGCATGTGGCCGCATACGCGCTGGCGGCGGCGGCGGGTGGCGGCTCGATGCGCTCCGCAGAGACAAAGAGAGTCGCCTGCACCGAGGGCGCCGCCGCGTGCGCCACGAGCGTCACCGCGATCCGGCGCTCCGCGGGCCAGGTCTCAAGCTGCGCGATCGCGGCACCCTCGACGCTGATCGTGAGCCCGAGGGGGGCGATGTACACGCGCCGACGCAGCGCGTCGCGCGGCGTGATCGTCAGGTGCGTGTGTTCGTCGCAGTGGCCGCCGTCGGTGCTGCCGCCGTTTTGGGCGCCGTCGCCGAGGCCGACGACGAGGTCGCACAGCATGCAGACCCAGCCGTGCGGCGGCATGCAGGCCACATACGATGCGGCGGAGCGCCAGTAGCCGTACAGCCCGATGCCGTAATCGCCCGAGAAGGCGTCACGACGGAGCAAGGCCGGGTCGCCATGCCACGCCATCGAGGCAGCTCCGGACGGATGGATGTTGGAGAGATGGCCGAGTAGGGCACACGCGCCGAGGCGCAGCAGGTGCGAGCGCGCCGGGTACGCGCGGTACGAGTCGAGGACGGCGACGGCGTTGAGCGTCGAGCCGTAGTGATGGAACTCGCGCTCATTGCCCCACTGCGTCTTGCCGTTGATGGTGAAGTCCCAGTAGCGCCGGGCTGAGCCGCAATACGCCCAGTGCGGCACGACCGACGAGTAAGCGAGCACCGCCTGCACGGTGCGATTGGCGGCGAGGTGGTGCTGGTGCATCAGCAGCCAGGTGTGGATCTCTTCGTGCCCGGTCGAGTCCCAGGGAAACTCCGAGCCGTACGGGAACTCAAGCGCGAGCCACTTCTTCATGCGTGTGTTGCGGACGCCGTCGAGCTCCGCTGCGAGCTCACTCATGCCTTCACGCACGAGGTCCGCGTACACGAGCGCGAAGATGGAGCCGACCATCAATCCCCACTGCGAGGTGCCCTTGCCCCCAAACTTCCACATCGCCACCGCGGTACGCCCTGCCTGCTCGAGGTAGTAGCGCCAGCTCTGGCGCCTCGTCAGCGGCGGCGAGAAGTGGCGGCCGACGCGGTAGAGGCTCCAGTAGAGCGCGCTCACGTGCGGGTAGTTGTACGCGCGCCAATTCTCAAGGGAGTGCTCCTCCGACCAGCAGTGCATCCAGTAGCAGCAGTCGCGCTTCTTCGAGCACGTGGCCCAGCACTTGTGACACGTGGCGTAGAGCGACGGAGTCGCACGCTGCACGGCGGCCGCCATCTCGCTGCCATCTCGCTCGATCTCATCCGACCAGTAGAGCATTGAAAGCCGCACTGAGTAGTCCTTGCCCTGCAAGAAGCGCTTGCGCTCACCGGCGGCGCCCGCCCAGAGCGTCTCGTGGACGTACTCCTCGAGCTGGTCGACTTCCGATTGGACGGGTAAGCCCAATTGCTTCGAGGCCATCGCGAGCGACGCCGCGGCGCCAGACTCGTCTGAGAGGCCGCCCATGAAGACGCGTGGGTCTTCGAGCAGCGCGCCGCCCCGCCCGCCGTCCTTGTCGGCGTCCGTGCCAAGCAGCGCTGGGCCGCGGGACCACGGGTCAGACGCGTTCGCGGACAGCCAGCCTCGGGAGGAGGAGAAGTCTCCAAATTTTTGGAGGAGCGCCGCCGCGGGCTCGAGGAGGAGAAGGTGCACTGTCTGCACCGTTTCGGTGGTGGTAGTGGTGGTCGTGGTGGAGGTGCTGCTGCTGCCGCCGCCGCCGCCGCTGCCGCTCGTGTAGTGTAGCCGAAGGCGGCATCGGCCTGCTCGTGTGGGCGTCAGTCGGAGCGTCTGTACCCGCGGCAAGCGTGCGGCCTCCGCCCCGGCGGCGTCCTCGCCGACGGGTAGCACGGCGTCCAACTCGGCACCGGTGCACCCCTCAGGCTCTGCAGCTGCGGACCGCAGCTGCAGATGGGGGGGCAGGTGTACATGCAAGCGTGCATCGGTCATGTCGAGGTGGAGGGTCGGGCCGGGCAGCGGCACTGCGACCGGCACCCCCGCAGCCAGCAACGCGTCGGTGACGTGCTCCACGTCCTGCGCCAGCCGCAGCCGCAGACCGTACGTGCGGTTGGCGCCGGGGGCGAGCAGCGCAGCGGTGGGCAGCTCCCAAGGCTCGGCCGAGCGCCACTCAGCTTCACTGTACGCCTTCGTGTGCAGCATGATCTCGTAGAGCATCTCGTGCATCCAGTCGTAATTCGCGCGGTCCTCGTGCTTCAGAGGGCGCCACGCCTCGAAGCCGCCGCCGCCGGCTGAAGCCAGAGGCAGCACGAGCAGCACGGGCCCTTCGCCCGTCGTGCGCGTCACCTGCCCAGCACGGCGCCCATGCAATGAGTCGCCAGTCGTCGCAATCAGGCGCAATCAGGCGCAATCAGTGCCGATCATCAGCGGCCATCGGTGGCCATCCGCAGCCATCCGAGGCCATCGTCGCAGGACCCTCGTGGGAGAGCCCACGACGGCGCCGTGGGAGAGCCCAGAGGCCAAACGGAGGGATCAGATCAGGTCTGTGATAAAGCTTCAGCGGCGCGCGTTTCCGCGACGCCTCTGCAAATATCCGCATATGTGGTCTTCCTATCCCGGCACTCCGGGGCACTCAATGCCAATCGGTGGCCATCAACCCTAAGAAGCGTCCCGGCGGGGACGGGGGTTCGTCATCGTTGCGTTGCCGCCACATAAGACGGCCCGTGAAATTGGATTACGCTCGTCATCGGGCACGGCCGTGGGGAGGCGCCATCTTGGGCACCATGGCGCCATATTGAGCACCATGGCGCCATACTGGGCACGAGGCGGTCGGCTATGGCCATGGCGCGGAGCGCGCGTGGGCGTGGAGGGCGGGCGGCGGCGGCGGGGGCGGGGGCGGGGGCGGGGGGGGGGCGCTCTCGTACCTGGACGTAGCCCGCATCGCCGCCGAGGTAGACTTCAGTGAATGAGCACCGGCGAGCGACTTGAGGGAGGGTGCGCCCGGAGAACATCTGGTTCATCGGGATGGAGAGACCGAGGGCGCCGACCTCGAGCGTCGCCGCGCCCGTGTTGGTGAGCGTGATGGCGACAGTCGCCTCGGCACCGCTGCTCCTGATGGTACGGTGCACCTTGAGAGCCGAATGAGACGGATACAGAGTGGCCGTCGCATCGGTGGAGGCGGTGCTCGCGTCCGCCGAGATGGTCAGCGGGCCCGCCTTCAAAGCGGGCTGCTCCGGATGCGAGTGCGCGACCGTTGAGTGCGTGGCGAAGTGATCCTTGGTGCCCGCGCGTCGTACGCGCAGTGTCACGTCGCCCAGGTGATGAAAGCCTTCAGCGGACCGGTCGAGGGGCTTGGGCGATGGACCCGACCCCGACCAGTGGATCCTGAGACTCGTGTCCAAGAGCGGGAGCGTGTAGGAGAAGCTCGGCAACGAGACGGGCGACACCACCTCGACCGTGCCCGTGCTCTTGCGCACACCGAGTAGAAATGCATCCATCGCGCCCCCTCCGAGGGGGGCGAGATCGAGGCGAGATAGCGCGTCTCGCGCCGCGCGAAGCTCGTCAGCGGGCGCGGCGACGGGCATCCACGCAGGCTGCGCGGCATCGGCCGCGGCAGCCGCACGGCTGCCGCCGCCGCCACTGCTACTGCTGCTGCTGCTGCTGCTGCTGCTGCCACTCGGGCCCCCGCCGCCGCCGAGCCTGCGGCTGTTGCCCGCCGCGCCGAGGTGATCGACAGTCATGTTGGGAGGGCGTGTGGCGGCGAGCACGGCGCCGATGGAGAGGACGATCGCGAGCAACACGAGGAGGCGCGCCGGGCTGCCGAGCGAGCGCCGGGCCTTCTCCTCACCGTTTCGAGCGCCGTCGTGAGCGTGGGCCTTCTCCTCCCCGTCGCGAGCGCCGTCGTGAGCGCGACCAGCTCTCGCGCGGGCCTCGATGTCCGCATTGACAGGCTGTCGAGAGCGCGCGCTCGCGCGCGGGCCGGCGCCGGCGCCGGTGCCGCACCCGCCCAGGTCGCTGCTCGAGGCCAAGCCTGCGGCGCGCGAGGGCATAGCCCAGGAGAGCGCAAGGTGCGGGAGAAAGGGTTAGCAAGGGGTAGGAAGGCAGGAGGACGCACAGATAGGGGCGTGGCGCGCCCCATGGATGGGCCCCCTCCCTCAATAATCATAGGCTGTCCACACCGCTCAGGGCTCGCTCGAGGGCGGCCCCGTCGTTCGAGAAAATAACGCAGATTGGCAATCATCGAGAGGTGGCGCGCTGCGCGCGATTTGGTCGATTGGGCGTGCGCTCACCGCCCACGGGCATTGCACCAGAGCGGGTGCGACTGGAAGAGGAGGGCTCCTGCACAGAGGATGGTCACACGGTGGCGTGGGCCGGTGAGGATGAGGCGTTGATCGACGAGAGGGTGGCTGTGCGCATGAGCGATTAGCAAACGCAGCCCAAGGGTCGAGGCTGTTGACACCCAGCTTGCCGAGGTGTGGGATAGCTTTTGACCGCGAGTGGCACGGAAGCGAGGCCACGAGCGGCTTCGAAGAATCCGTTCGGTGGGCAGGGCGGGCGCGCGGCCGAGCTCATAAGGGCTGCAACAGATGCGATATCCTCACGAATCCGAACGGCGGTGAAGCCGAGGATCGGTTGCCTTAACCTATTCAAATGTTAATCCTTGCTGGCGGCCGCGCCATGCCGGATGGGAGGGAGGAGCCGAAGGCGCAGGCGCTGGTGGGTAAACGCGCGCGGGCGGGAAGAGGGCGGCGCGCACAGATAGCGTGCGACAGCTTCGCGTTCGGGCGCGTCGCCGCCGAGAGCTGTGGAAAGTGAGTTCACGGCTCCTCGTTCATAATCTAGTTTTAGGAGAGGAGGAGGGCTCCTTTGGACCTTTTGGTGTTCCAAAGGTGCCTGGACCACCGACGACCGGGTCTGGCAGTTCTCCACCCGCAATTCCCGCTCTCCACCATCTCCTGGCCAAGTACGCTTAGGCACATCCTCGGGTTGCCTCAAGTCCTGAGATCACCTGCAGAGATCACCATGCCCATGCCGCTCACGTGCCGTGGGCACTGCAGGAGAGAATTAAATTGCCAAAGTCATTAAAAGTTGGTTTTCCTCGTAGTGCGCATGCAAAGTTTGCCATGAATTTCAGTCCAACGGTCCGCTCTGGAAATCCTGGGTTCGAAGACCAGCCAAATTCTCCTCTGTGCCAGCCAGAGTCAGCAACCCATCCGAAAGCTCCCCGACAATGCCGAGCAGAGCCCCGACGCCCGTGCGGTCGCCCGATGAGGATCACAACTCGTCCGATCGCAGCTCGGCTAGTGGGCATGCTGAGGCCGCACCGTTGTTTGCCAAGGACGCCTTGGAGCCGACTGCGATGCTAATCGAACCGCCTGCGCCTAGGAGCTCCATCACCGCTCGCAAGGTCGACGTAAACGTCGACGCATCGATGATAGCAAGCGCCGATGATGCTGAATCGGTCACCGAGGAGGCTCCCCGGACGCCACCGCCGCCGAAGGTGTTCGCGTCAGTGTTCGCGTCGCTCCCACAGCCCGCGTCGCTCAAACAGCCTGCCATAGCTCCTCCTCCCAGCGCCGTGGCCGAGGGAGCAGGACGCGAACCGCTCCTGGGCAACTCTCGCCAGCGCAAGCCATCTTCCTCGTGCTGTGGCGGCTGCGGGTGCGGGTGCTGGTTGTTCTTCACGTGCGCCGCGCTCACTCTTGTCTGCTTCGGCACACCCGCAACCTTCTTGCTGCTCGATCTCGAGCTGCCGTCGCCGAGGCCGCTAGCACCGTCACCGCCGCCGCTCGCTCCCTCTGCGCCGTGCGCGGGCGTCCGTATCGGAGCTCAGTGCTGGACGCTCGGCCCACCTGGACAGGCCTGCCTCGAAGCTTGTGCCACCCACGACGCATTCGTGGACGCACGGGGGACTCTCTCTCAAGGCGGCAGCTCGCGCGTGCAGGCAGAACTTGCGACGCACTACCGGCTCGAACCGCGAAGCTCCGCGGAGATCCCATCTCGGACCACGGAGATCCCATCTCGGACCGCGGAGATCCCATCTCGGACCGCGGAGATCCCATCTCGGACCGAGGCCTTTCCGATTCGCAACGGCTCCGAGGCACAGCTGCTGCATGCGCGCTGCAGCACCCTGCGGCCACCCGCCCCACCTCCAGTGAGCTCGCTGTGGCAAGGGGGGTTGTGGCAAGGGCTGCTGGCTGCATTGCTGGCGAGCGCGACGGCGATCATGGGCATGGAGGAGGCGCTTCTGTGGCCGCTTCTTCTCAACGGCGACCCCGACGAGGGCATTCCCAGACCCCAAGAGCTGCCTCGAGCGTCCTCGCCCTCGCCGCCCCCTCCCTCAGGACCTGCACGGCCATCCTGGCCGCCGCCGCCACTTTTGCCTCCAAGTGCTCGGCTAGATCGCGCAGGCGGCGCGGCCATGTCAATGGGCACGTCGGGGCTCGCGTTGGCCAGCGTGTACGATGTACTGGCGGGGGAGTGGGTGTGCGTCGATGGCCTCCATAGCCTCGGACACGCCTCAGCGCGCCACCGCGTCCCTTGTCTCTGCGAGACGCCACCGCCGCCGCTGTGGCGATGGAAGCTCGCGCTCGCTGCCCCCATCGGCATGCTTCTCGCGCTGCTGACGGTGCTTCTGGGCTACGGCGCAGATGTGCTCTGGCGCTGGCAGAGCCTAACTATCGAGAGCGGCGAGGCAGGGAGGCGTTTCAGGCGATGCGTGCGCCGGCACGGAGGCCGCGCTCTCATGCACTGGCTGCGCCGCGCGTGGCGAGGCAGCGCGACGGTGCGGTGCGTGCGCGACTCGCTGCATCAAAGCTGGCAGCAGCACCTGCAGCCACTCTGGGTCAACGGCCGTGGCGCCGACTTTGTCGCCGTCGTGACCGACGTTCTGCCGCCCTCGCCGCAGCGGTTGCCTCCGCCCACGCTCCATTCGAGGTCGCCTCCATCGGGCGCCTCGCGACGAGGCGTGTCGTCCGCGTTGCCGCCAGGTAGGCGTGCTGGCAGGGGTGGGGGGCGCGCGACGACGCCCCGAAAGGTGCCGGCGCTCAGCAAGGCGCTCAACTCGGCGCTCAGCTTGGCCTCGAAGAGCGCCCACCCTTTGTCGACAGACGAGACCGCGGGAGTCGGTGATCTGAGCAGCGAGAGCGCGAGCGAGGACGAGGACGAGGGCGAGGACGAGCTGATGCTGACTCCCGCCGCGAAGGCCGCCGCCGCCGCTGCTTCTGCTGCAAGTCCATCAGCCCCACTCGAACCGCCGCCCGTGCTCGAGGCTTCCATGGGTCTCTTGCGGCGTGCGCAGCTGCTTCTCTTCGCCGTTCTCCTGCCGCTGCGAGAGGTGGGTTCTGACGGCCTACTGCTCCACGCGGCCATCGGCGAGCATGCGTGGGCTGATGCCATGCTGCTTGCCATCTGCTTGGTGTTTGGCGGCTTGTGCAACGGGCTCGCGGCGGCGGGCGAGCTGATACCCGACACCCCGGGGCTCAACTTGAGCGCGGGCGCCTCGTGCAACGAAGAGGAGGGCAGCGACGTGCTCCGGGAGCAGCAGAGGCGCCATCGTCGCGAGCCCCCCTCCTTCCGAATGGGCTTGTACGTAGTTGAGCTTCCGCGCCGAGTCGTCTTTCTGATGGGTGTGGCGGGTCTCGCGATGCCGCTGCAGGCAGTCCACGACGCGTGGCAAGGTGTCGAGACTATCAATCTCGTTGAGCTCCGGCTACGCTGGTCGCTCCTCTTCTCGGCGCCGATGCTCTACGCTAAGGTCGCCATCATCGCCACCAACGGCGGGCCAGGCCTCACGCTCCTCACGCAGCCCTTGCTGCTCGAGTCGGCGTGCCTGTCTGCCCTCGTCGCCACGCTCGGGCTGGCTGCACTCTGGACAAGTCACACGGTGGCGCCGGATCGTCGAGTGTACGGCGGCGTCCTGCGCCGGTGCATCGTCATCGTCAGCTGCTTCTCGTTTGGGCTGTCTGACCTGGCCCTCAGAGCCCTGACCATCGCGGTCGTCGCGCATAGCGGCGTGATGGTTGCCACGGTGCCGAGTGCGCTGCTGCTTGTACTCCTCTGCTGGGTGGCTGTCTTCAACGTCGACCGCGCGGCAGCAGGCGCCCACTTGCGCCCTCGCCTCGGCTTTGCGCTCACGGCGGCGCTTCAGCTCCTCGGCCCGCATGCGGGCGGCCTTGTGACCCCGAGCTTCCTTGCCCTCGATGCTTGCACCTCGACGCTACTGAACCTGCTCATCATCCTTGGTGCGACTGCCGTCTCGCTCCCGTCCCTTGCTGGTGAGCTCGCCGAGTTGCTGCGGCAGGGGCAGAAGCACCCCGCTCATCTGCCATCCCCTCCCAACACGGCGCTCTGCACCGCCACCGAGGCGATCAGCGTCGCCATCGGTCTCGCCGTCTACAAGCTTACGCTGCTCATCGTGAGCGTGTGGCCACTGCGCGTGGGCGGGCTGGCGATTGGCATGCGGTCCAACCCGTATGCTATCGACGAGATCGACGGACTCACGGCCTTGCATCACGCAGCGGCTTGCGGCTCGCCTTGGTTCACCTGGTACTGTCTGCAGCAGCAGCCGACCGGCGTGAAGGACGGGCGCACAAGGATCGATCTGAGGAGTGTCGTCGATCTCGTGGATCGTCAAGGGCGCACCGCCCTGTTGCTTGCATGCAATGCTGGGCACGAGCAGCCCGTGAAGCTGCTGCTTGCTAGGGGTGCTCGGCTCGAGCATCGCGACGCATGCGGATGGACGCCGCTACTATATGCGGGTGCCAAGGGGCACGAGCTCCTCGTTCGCGAGCTGCTGCGCCGAGACGCCATGTTGCATCACTGCGACAACAGGCATGCAACCGCGCTGCTATATGCGTGTGCCAACGGGCACGAGAGCACGGCGAGCTTGCTGCTCGAGAGCGGCGCGTGCATCGAGAGTACGGATGCCGATGGAGGCACCGCCTTGCAGTGCGCCTGCGCAAACGGCCACGGGCGTACCGCCGAGATGCTCTTGAACAGGGGGGCGGCACTCGAGCATCAAGACTACGAAGGGCGCACCGCCTTGACTTGGGCATGCGCGTCGGGACATGAGGCTGTCGGCAGGATGCTGCTTCAGCGCGGCGCCAACATGGAGCACCTCACTCTTTCTGGCCACTCGCCTCTCTTCCGGGCGTGTGCGAATGGGCACATGAGCACGGTGAGAGGGATGCATGCTGCATCCCTGGCGTGCATGCTGATGACGTCTGATGACGTCTGATGACGTCTGATGACGTCTGATGACGTCTGATTGCCCTGGCGTGCATGCTGAGAGCAGCTGATGGCCTCCCTCATCAGGCGAGGGCGCCCTCTTAGAGGATCTCCGACCGATTGCGTCTGATTGCGTTTCTGAGTGCATGCTGATGGCCTCCCTCATCAGGCGAGGGCCCTCCTCGAGCATGGCGCCAGCCTCGTGCACACGACGCGCTCGGGCGCGAATGCCATGCAGCACGCCTGCTACCACGGCCAGACAGAGGTAGCAGAGATCCTCTTGGCGCGCGGCGCGGAGCTCGAGCACCAGACGAAGCAGCGCTGGACTGCCCTGCTTCTGGCGGCGAGTGAGGGGCATGAGACAACAGTCCGAATGCTGCTCGGGCGCGGCGCGGCGGTTCAACATGCCGATCAGGATGGGCACACGAGTCTGATGCATGCTTGCGACGGCGACCACACGAGCACGGCCAAGTTGCTTCTCGAGCACCGCGCAAGCGTTGAGTCCATCGACTCGGATGGTTGCTCGGCCTTACACTGGGCATGCATGCGGGGGCACGTGGGCTGCGCTCAGCTACTCCTCGCACACGGCGCTCTGCTTGAGCTCGCGAGCTTTGACGGGCGCACGCCGCTCATGTGGGCATGCGCGAGCGACCAAGTGCCCATGGTGCAGTTTTTACTGTCGCAAGGCGCAGCGCAGCGCCACACGGATTGCGAAGGCGACACTGCCCTCTCGATCGCCGAACGACGGGGATTCGACGGCACCGCCGAGATCCTACGCACATACGGTACCGAGTGGTGGCGATCGCGCCAGCTGCTGATTCTCGCCTCGAGGGAGCTGATGATGATGCGAGAGTTCCCTCTGTGGGCCCCTGAAGCTCGTAGCTCAAGCGAGGCCAAGCAAACATCAGATGATGACGCGAGCCTCGACGCCTGAACTTCAGTGAAGTACCACGTGCATGAAGATAGTCTAGAAGGTCTAGGAACGGACGGACGCTAAAGTACAGAAAGTCTCGCATCTTGTTTACAGCATACAGTCGGAAACAGCCCAAAATACAGCCGTTTACGTAGTAGCCCTTACACGGTCCACGGAGTAAAAATGACTACAGGTCTCAACTCTGAAGCGTCTACTCTCTACTCTGCTGTAAACGGGTGTCGTGGTACCCACCTCCCACGCCAGGGCCCAGGCGACAGACACAGAGCCGCGAGCTCGGAGGGGAAAGAACGAACGACTCGAAACTAAAAAAACAACGGTCAACGCGTGTCCGGTCGACTCGTGGCTACTACGGTGAACGGTCCAGATACGTAGTACTACAGCCGTTCACGTGGACAATCGATAAGCGGCCAATTGTACCCCGTTACCGCTGTCCACAGCACACGGCTCACACGAGCTAGTTACTCCCTCAGTGACGAGCTCCAAGCACGAGAGGGGTCGGGTGCGGTGCATGTCTCCAGGCTACTCTAAGTCTGACATACCGATTGTAAGGTGTGGCTGAGGTTGTACTGGTATCCCCTGATCTGATGTCTTGGTGCGCGCTCTCACAAACCCCAAACGCTCGCGTTCTTTTTGGCCCAGGCGTTTGCCTCAGCCTCGGTCAGGTCGACCTTTCCAGTCAGCGCAGACACCCTGCCCGATGGCGTCACCTTGTTCAAGATGAGGTCGACCACGTGATTCACGCAGCGCGGCACTGGCTGTGTTTTAGGCTCATCTCCCCAAATCGTATGGCCAGATACCATCATCTTCTGGAACGCTTCCTCGTCGTTCAGGCGCAACTTAGCAAAGTACTGGAACGCGTTTGTGCATTCGTACTCTGCAATCTGCTGGTCGGTAGGCAGCGCCTTGAGCATGGAGATACGCACGAGCCCTTCCAGAAAGCCTTCGAACGGCAGCGTGGACTCCTTGCGGCGGCCCGTCTTCGTGCACTCATCGATGACGCACATGCGGCTCCAGGCAAAGCTCATCGCAGCTTCTCGCTCGGTCACGTCGACGCCGACGATGTCACATAACCGAAGTACGCCAATAAACTCGTGTATTAACATGTGCTTCGCCTTCAGTCCCGCCCCTCCCGTGGTGCAAACGGATGTGAAGAGGTTGCGCAACGACGCCTCCTGGGGCTTGAGGACATCATCAATCTCGCGGCGGTAACAGTACTTTTTGCGGAACTTGTTCGGATCTACGAAGATCTTAGGGCTGAGCAGCGGCTTGATGTCTTGCACCAGTAGTCTCTTGATTGCAGGGGCCACGTCCGTCAGCATGCCGGAGAGAACGTACCGATTGATCGCGATGTGAACCAAGCAAACGAGGAATTCAACGCGGCCCAGTTTCTTCTTCTGAAGATCGTCATGGTCCGCGCCGGTGATGCGATCCGCGAACGCGTCACCGGCGTTCTTCTTAAGTTCTTGAGAGTTCTTGACAGCTTCTTGTATGGCCTGCTGCGTCATCGCGGCCTTGGTATCGACTGCGATGAAGAGGCGGTCCAAATCGCTCTTCTTCAGGAACTTGGATTTGTTGTCTGAAATTTTGCAATCCTCGACGAACTGAATCCATTGGTTCAGGTACCAGAACATGAGGTCATTGCCGGTGCTCGCATAGTACATAAAGACGACAAAGTAGAGGTTCCGCAGTTCGCACAGAACCTTTTCGACCTCTTTCAGCTCCTCAGGTAGCTCGACGCCTTCCTCAAGTAGATCGGCACCCCTGCCCCTGCTACTTCCTGCGTCCTCATGCGCGATCAGCTTCATCAAGCCCATCGAGCACGCGCGTCGCCAGTCGTTCACGACTCGCTGATTCTCGACTGCCTCGCTATCTAGGAGGTCCTTGCTGTCGCACCATTCCGCACGGGGAGCCCAAATAGACTCGGTCCAAGTGAACTTTTTCTTTTCCGGCTTGGCCGGGTCCTCCTTCTTCTTGCGCTTCTTCTTCTCTGGCTCTGGCTCCGGCTCCTTTGGCTTAGGCGCGGCCTTTGGCTCCGGTGGAGGCGGCGCTTCCTTCTCTACTGTGACTGGTTTGGCCTTTGGCTCCGGCTCCTTAGGCTTAGGCGGCGGGGCCTTTGGTTCCGGCGGCAGCGCCTCTTCCTTGGGTGGCGGAGCAGCCTTTTTCACCTTCACCTCGGGCACTGGCTCTGTGGGCGCTTGCACGGGCTCCTCGTGTGGCGGAGCGGCCTTTTTCGGTGGAGCGGCCTTGGGCGGCGGAGCGACCTTCGGGGTGGCAGCCGCCTTTGGAGCCTCAGACACGGGCTCCGGCTCGGGCTCAGGCTCGGGCTCGGGCTCGACGGGTTGGACGGGCACAGGAGCAGCCTTGGCGGCCGGAGCGGCGGGCCCAGGGCCCGGACCCGGCTTAGCAGCGGGTGCACCCGGTGCGGCCTTGGCAGCGGCGGCTGATCTGGGCGCCGCTTTGGGGGCCGCCTTGGGCGCTTCGGGAACTGGTTCTGGCTCCGGCTCCGGCTCCGGCTCCGACTCGGATTCGAGCTCTGGCTCTGGCTCTCGCTCTGGCTGTTTGGCTTGGATTGGGGCGGGCCGAGCCGCGACGACCGCCTTTGGGTTGACGACGACGGGCTCCGGAGCTGCTATAAGATCAGCCTCAGGCGGCGGTGGCGGCGGTGCCTCCTCCGGCTCCGGCTCCGGCTCCGGCTCCGGCTCCGGCTCCGACTCCGAGGAGACGTACGACGAGACGTATGAATCCTCGGACTCCTCCTCGGATTCGTATTCAGAAGATGACTCGCTCTCCGGCCGATGCCCGTCTCGCAATCCCCAAGTCTCTTTCGGCTGGCTGACGTACTCAACCTCCTCCACCTCCTCAGGCGGAGGGACCACGTACCGATTCCGTAGCAGCTGCACGTGCGAGTACGCGAACGCCGCCTGCCGGGCATCCGAGCGATTCCTGTTGAGTGCGAGCTCCTCGTTCAGCGCATTAAAGACTCGGGAAGCCCGATGGGCGTGGCCGACATGTGTCCGGTCGAACTTCACGATTTTCTCCTCCACTGAAGCGGGCATCATCCACCAGGCTGGAGCGGAATTCTTGAGACTCCAACCTTCGAACGTAAAATTGAGCGGCACGAAGTGCGTTCGCGAGCGGGCCGAAGGGTCACCCGTTGGGCTGGGCGTGCGCGAGTTCCAGCTGGGCGCGACTTCCATGACAAAGCCGTCCCGCTCGCCAAGCTCGCGGGCCAGGTCCGGGGAAGGATCACGAGTCTCAGGACGCGAGTCGACGTCAACGTGCGACGCGAGGTCCTCTGAAGGCATCTCATCTGCTGTCTTGTGCTCCGTCTCTTGGGCCGACGCGTGAGCCGCTGGTCGAGGAGGGCGAGGTCTCCTCGTGACAACCAAGACGCCTTCGGGCCGTTCGCCTTTGCTTGTTCGTAAGTGGCGCAAACTCGTCCCCCAAGGGTTCCCAATCTCATAGCTCATGAGGTTGTGGGCACTTTGCGGCCTCGCGAGTCTCAATCCTTTTGGCGGTGGCTGGAAGGCGACGAGCTTTGGGCGTGGTCGCTCTGACGGACTGGGCGCCCTCACACGGCTGGCCACGCTGGAGTTTTGCGGCAAGCGATCGAGGTGCAGCTGGCGGCTATGCGGCGGCCGCTCGTTGGGATCTCCGCTCTCGCCAAAGTGGGGCTCAGCATGCGTGTGAGCAGGGACCCTCGGGATGCCACCCTCCTGGAGCGGTGGCCTTGGCGGGGTAGACTCGAGAGCGAGTCGGGCCATCTTGGTCGCGGATGGCTGCGGTGGCAAGGGTCCACCGTAAGAGACCATCCTCCGGTAGAACATGAGGTTAGCATGACCGTACGCATCACCGGCTGCCGGTTGCAATGATTTCCGGTTGCGCACGGAGGGCAACGACCTCGGTGGTAGGGAGTAAGCGCTTCGACGATCCTCTTTCAGGATCGTCATGCACCCGCGGGCCGCGGCTCCCGGCGACCGTCACACAGCACACGCCGGAGTATTCAGCCGACGGTGTTTTGCAGGCCCGCGCGACACGCGACTGCACACACGAGGGGAGAAGCAAGAACTGGCTTTCAGGAACCGCCCCCCGAGGTGACGGGGTAGGCGGAAACATAAACATGAAACGACCACAACTGAAACCCACGGGACTACGACACTACCCTCACGGCGCGTGCAGGAGCACAGGATTCAAGATGAAAAGCCAAGTGTGCAGGAAAGCTTGCGCTTGGGACGGCGCGCGGATGGCACATCGGCACGATGACGGCACGATCGCATGTTAGGCCTGGGCCGCATCAATCGCCGCATCGTTCGGAATGGATCCGATTCTGCTGTCGCTGAATGCACGGCGTACACTCGAGCTGCGCATTCCCGCGACCGACAAGCGCGTCAATTGTTCAAACACCGTCGAAACGCTCTCGGGCCTTGAGGCAGCGGCCGCAGCGCTTCGCCGTGCGGTGTGTGCGCGCGCTGCAGCCGGGCGCAACGGCACCATTGGCAGTGATGACGAGGACCTGCTCGAAGACGACGATGACGACGATGGACTGCACGCCCACTGCCTCATCCGTGTGCAGACCTTGCCTGTCGCTCAGTCGATTGGAGGCAAGCTCTGGGACGCATCTCTGCTGATGAGCGCGTGGCTCGCTGGCTCAGTAGTAGATCTGGTTCCACCCGCATCAGCCGCTGGAGCTCGCCGGCCGCTCGTGCTCGAGGTGGGCGCCGGCCTCGGCGTAGTCGGTTTGGCGCTCGCCAAGCAGTGCCCGTGGCTCCACGTGACCTTGAGCGACTACGACACTGAGATCGTCGAGAACCTCGAGCGCAACGCTGCGCTCAACTTTGCATCGCCGCGGCCGGAGCACACGCTCGATGTGGCAGCCCTCGACTTTCGCGACTTCACGCCAGCATCGATAGACAAGGCGCCGCTCCCGCAGTGCCTGCAGCAGCACGCTGACGCCGGCCTCTACGGACAGGTTGACCTGTTGCTGGGCGCAGACGTCGTGTATGAGAAGACGCATTGCCAGCTAGCTCACGTGTGCCTCGCTCTCCTGGCCCCGCACACGGACGAGCGCCGGCCACCGCCGTGCGCCGTCTTCTTCTCGAATATCAGCCGGCCATACATTCGCGACTTTGTCGCGGGATTAGATGCGGCCGGGCTCAGCTGCCGCATCGAGCGTGTGACGCCCTCAGAGGCTCTGGCGCGTCGATTACGCCGAACCCACGAAGGCTGGGGCGTCGGCGCGATTTTTTGCATGTTTCATGTCACGCGGCGCCCGCCCGTCGCTGTTGAGGTGGATTGAAATTTGTCGGAACTGCGGCGTCCGGCGATCACGGATGGAAAACTTTCCCGCCGAGTCGACCGCAAGGTCGACCGGGTTCGCACAGTCTCGTCTCTCGCGCACCGCACGGGCACGCCAGACTGGACGCCACGCCCCCCGCCCCGCCGTCCCCTTCGGCTTCGCTTCATTAAAGCACACATAGGATAGGGTACCGGTACCGGTAAAAAGACACCGGGGGGACCGGTAGGAGCGTCGTTGTGAGGTTCGGTTGTGTGATCCGTGTGCCCGTGGGCGCCCTTCTGTCCCGTGTGTGTCCCGTGTGTGTCCCGGCTCCCCCGGTGTGAACCGGTAGGAAAGCTAGCGTCGTCTTGGAACGAGAATACCAAGAGAGATGCGGCGCGGCGTTGTGTTGAACAGCCATGAAGGTCTGCAAGTGTCTTTCTTCTGCGCTCGTCGCCACGTCCGTAATCCTCATGACCGTTTCCGCGTCAGACGCCGGAGGCGCGGTCGCAGCCGCCCCAGATGCCGGAGGCGCAGTCACAGCCGCCTCTCCGCCGCCAGCCGCCTCTCCGCTGAAGGATCTGTGCCAACAGTGGAGGAGTGACCGCAATGCTTGCGCGCTGGCGGCACCTCTGATGCTCGTATCCTGCGCTGGCGTGTGCAGTGCGCACGAGGTGAGCTGCAGCAGACCGCCACCAGCGGACTACGAGCACGAGCTCTGCGCCAAACTCGCTGCGCGCGGTGAGTGCTGGTCACGACCTCCCTCGTTTCTCGCTCAGTGCTTTCGAGCATGCGCGATGGACGACCCAGAAAAGGTGCTCGAGGCGCTGCTGGCCGAGAGCGCAGAGAGCATCGCCTTCCCGACGGACGGCCCCACGCGCGCCGCCGCACATCTTGGTGCCGCCGTGCCGATCACTGCGGACGGTCACACGCTCTCGGCCGAGTTGTTGCACGCCGAGCCCCGGGTGCTTATGCTCCGCGACGTGATCACGGACGACGAGGCGCGTGCGATCATCCGGCTGGCCAAACCGCTGCTCTCGGCCTCGCCGACCCACACGGGCGAGGGCTACCGCCCCACGACCCGCTCCTCCTCGAGTGCTGTGCTTCTTGACGACGCTCAGCCGCCGCTGCGCGGGGTGCGTCTACGGCTCGCGAATCTGACAGGCTACCCGGAGGCGAACTTCGAGCCGCTCCAGCTAGTACGCTACCTGCCCGGCCAGGAGTACGAGCCGCACAATGACTGGTTCGACGCATGCGACGTGCGCGAGCACCTGCGAGGCGGTGAGCGACGCCTGACGATCCTCATTTACCTCAATGCCATCGCTTCAGGGGGCGGCGGTGCGACCAACTTCCCTGAGCTGGAGGTGCGTGTGCCGCCGACCAAGAGGGGCGCCGTGCTGTTCGAGAACTACGCGCTCAACGCGACGCGCGGCGATGGGCGCTGCCTGCATCAGGGAGAGCCTCCCAGCGCGACGACCAAATTTGCAGCCAACGTGTGGGTACGCGCACGTCGCTTTAGGTTGTGAGCGTATAGGGCGTATAGCGACTCGGTTGAGTGATGGGACATGACAGTGTGCGGCCGAGGGCGATTTCGAGACACGACGCTCGACGGAGAGTTTTTTTCACAAACGAGCGCGACCGAGCGGAGGGTCAACGACGATGGCAGTTCAACGGACGGAGGTTTTGATACCTCTTGAGGAGAGAAGATACATGAAACAGCCTTCAAGTTTACTCGTGTGAATCCTATTTTTATCACGCAGCACAAAGCCCTGGCCACCAACCAGAGACCATGTGCTCGCACACTTGTGGGGCGAAATCATGAACTTGGGCGCGCGAGGGCGTGAGCCAGTTTCGAAGCCGAGGCATCTTGAGGTAACTGCAGAAGGTGGAGGCGGCATGTCGATGTTGCGACCGGGCGAAATTCGCCACGCAGTCGGAGGAGGTTGCGCCACGCACTTTAATTCTACCAGCCCCTGCTGCGGCGTCAACACTTACCTTGGGGACGACGCCGCCCCAAGGTACCGCTGCCCTGCAGAATATTCTTGGTGCGTGGGCTACAGACCGGGAGTACACTTTGGTTCCTGCGCCGCTATCCCACCTGAGCTCGAGCTTTCTGGGCGTGCGTTCTCAGATAAGTGGCGGCGCCTGAAGTTTCCAGAAGGACCTCATCCGAAGCCTCGAGAAGGACCTCGCAGGCCAACCGTGCCGTCGGCCGAAAGGCCACACTTGGTGCCAAAGGAGCCGCGAGAGGGACCTCGCTGGCCAACCTTTCCAACGGCCGAAAGGCCACACTTGGTGTCACCCCCGAAGCCGCGAGAGGGACCTCCCAGAGGCCCAACGACGCCAAGTCTGAAAGATCCTCCTGTGCGCATGGCTTGGGCTCACATCCCAAAGTGCGGCACGTCATTCGGGAACGTACTCGTCCACTGGGCCAACCAATCCCTCCCCATGCGCGCGAACATCGGGACCGACGAGAGAAGCTTCATGCGCCGCTTCCCGTACCGCCAATGGTTTTGGGACGACGGTCCCATATTTTGGAAGTCGAGCGAGGGCAACTTTGGCAACCACTACGGAATCGACGATGCCTCCTTCACTATGTTTCGAGGCCGATTCGTCGGCCTGTTCCGCAACCCCGCATTGCGCGCCGCGTCAGCCTACGCACACTTTGCGGAGGCCATAGACGCGAAGGGCACGCTTGTGTCCGAGAGGGAGTATGCGATACGCATCCGCGGCTCGCAAACGACTCAGCTCGCAGGCCAGGCGTTTGGCCTTACGTGCATATGGCTCAATCATAATCACGACGGCAGGAATCATTGCAGATACCACAAGCCTGACGTCGTCAAGGCCATACATCGTCTCATCACGGGCTTCGCATTTGTGGGGTTGACGGAGCTCTACGACCTCAGCGTCTGTCTCTTTCACGCCATGTTCGGTGGACGATGCCTGCCCGTCGAGTTCACGAACACGCGGCCGACTAAGCGCCAAGCTCCGGAGCCGACGGCAGCATTCACGGCCTGGGGTGGCATTGTCGACGGATACGACTGGAGATTGTACGGTGAAGCTGTCCGCATCTTCTTTGCGCGGCTGCAAGAATACGGGGTCAACGAGGCCAAGTGCGTCGCCCTCTGCCCGGAAGCTGGGGATCGCTTTGCGGCGTACCGGGACCTATTTCGGCGCAGAAGGCTGTGACGCAAGGTTGAAGGAGAGCGCCCGTCGAGCCGTCCGGTCCGAGCATGGAGCTCCACGGCAGTCCGAGCCCGAGAGTCGAGTTACAGTTTAGTCGAGTCGCGAGTCCGGACGTACCGTAAGTTTTTCCGTCCTGTCCGTCGCGTCCGCATGTTGGTCGTCCGCCGCGCCACGCGGCGACCGATAAACTTAAGGCCGCGGACGCGTGCAATCGAACGCCATGTCGAACGCGAACTGATAACGTCGAATCCGGTCGTGCGCCGTCCGTCAACGGAAGACGCCTTTCGAGAAGAAATTACACATTTGTGTCACAATTTGCTAGACGACAGCGAGGCCGCCCATGGCTCGAGCAGCCACGGCAGCCACTCGTCCAGCGCTCGCTCTGAGCCATACCAGGGCTTCCCGTCGCGGTACGCCTTGGTAAGCCCTGGCGCGATCCAGTCGGCAAACGGCGTGGCGGTCCACGGGTAGTGCGTGACGCCGGCTAGCAAGCGCGTCTCGGCACCGGGCAGCGCGACCGCCGAGACGCTCGTGGTCACGCCGTCGCCGTCGAGGCCCTCGCCGCCGCGGCCGCTTGGGTCGCAGAAGGCGTATGCGCCGGCGAGCGCTTCGTCGCTCGAGGTGCCGGTCGCCCCGACGGCGAGGACGCGCACGCCCTCGGGCAGCGGCTCACGATTGATCCAGCGTACGTTCTCGAACGGCAGGCCGTTGCCGGCCAGGTGGGGCGTGCCCAGTGTCACGAGCGAGTGCACGAGCGCCTTGCCGCCGTACGCCTTGCCGCCATAGCTGCGCCGCGACAGGTAGATGCGTGCCATGTACCCGCCCACGGAGCACCCGATGAGGGCCACGGAGCCTTGCGGCTCCGAGGGTGCGGCTGGGAAGATCCCGCGTGGTTCCACGTCGGAGGGGAACTCGTCGGGAAACTCAGAGCCGCCGACCCGCAGAGGGCCACCAGGGTTGGTCCGGAAGTCAGCGATGCCGTCGGCAAGAGAATACTCAACGGGAGGCACATGCAACGCGTCAGTGCAGTCTTCCGCCGCCTCGCCCATGGCGCAGACATGACGCACCGCATGGTGGATGCGCTCGAGCACAGGACGCACCGAGCGACCTCCGATCGAGGGGATCCAGTGGAGCAGTGGCATTGGCACCACCGCAGAAGGGATTCCGCGCGCAGTGAGCGCTCTCGCCAGCGGCATGTAATCCTGCGCGTCATTAAGGAAGCCGGGGACTATGACGGCTGCTCGTAGCTTCGGCAACGGCGCGGCGGCGGCGGCGGCGGCGGCGGATGAGAGCAGGATGATTATCTGTGACTTCATAGTCTTCATACATCGGAACCGTGTAGTGGTTCATGTAATCCTCGGCGTTCGACACGGCCAGACTTCGCGGCTCCTGTAGCGGCGACGAATTTGAAATTTGGTATTCACTGTGAAAGCTCGGACTCGCCGGAGCAGAGGTTGTCCCCCTTCCCAAGGTCCTGGCCGCTCGACCACGCATTGGCTCGAAGCCGCACCTGACCCGCCCCGCATCTCGTCTCGCGCGCAGTCACTCAAAGCAATCATGCTGTACAAGCTCGCTGTCGCGCTCACCATTGCCACCTCGAACGCCGCTATCCTCGTCGAGGAGCCCACCACGGGCTATGAGCCGCGCCCAATGTGGCGCCCCGTCGTCGAGCCGATCAGCGATCCGGAGTGGGAGGCCTTCAAGCAGGAGTACAAGAAGTCGTACGAGACCCCCGCGGAGGAGCGCGAGCGCTACCAGATCTTCCAGGCGACCAAGCAGCGCGTCGCGCGCCTCAACGCCATCAACAAGAAGGCTGGAGATGCCTTCGGCATCACATGGATGGCGGATCGGTGCGCGCCTACCGCCACCTCTCCTATCCGCCACTTCTTCCCCAACGCATGGCTCGCGCAGCCGTCTCCCGCAGCCCGCCCACCGCACTCGCCTACCTCGCCCTTCTCCTTTCGCGTGCCGCTCGCAGCAAGGACGAGGAGAAGTACAAGACGGGCTACGTCCGCCCGGCGGGCTGGACGCCGACCGCCCCGGTCAAGGACTACAAGGCGACCCGCCGCGCCAACCCGCCCGCGGCTCTCGACTGGCAGTACACCGAGGCCGTCACCGCCATCAAGAACCAGGGCCAGTGCGGCTCTTGGTGCGTGCTGTCCCCCCCCGTGCAGGCTCCCCCCCCACTCCGCGCTCTGGAAGTGCCCTGACCAGCATGCACCGAGCGGGCGCCCCTCCACGCGGCGCCCCTCCGCGCCGTGCCCCCCCTCTCGCCACCCCCCCTGACCGCCGTCCGCCGTTGCTCGCTTTTACCCGCGTTCGCAGCTGGGCTTTCTCGGCCACCGAGGCCGTGGAGTCGGCGCTTGTGCTGAGCACCGGCTCGCAGCTCCGTCTCGAGCTCTCGCCGCAGCAGGTCACGTCGTGCTCGCCCAAGATTGGCGTCGCCAACCCGTGCCTGGGCTGCAACGGCGGCACCACTGAGGGAGCGTACGACTACCTGACGACCGTCACGGGCCTCACTAACTCGTTCAACCTGCCGTACGAGCAGTCGCTCACCGCGACCTCGAAGACCGTGGCGTGCCCAACTGCCAAGATCGCCGCGATCGACGGCCCGATGATGCAGCTCACCGGTGGCTACGCGGCCGTCTCGGGCTACCACTACGCCGTGACGCCGTGCACCTCGGGCCCGTGCACCTCGCAGGACCTCGCTGGGCTCCAGGCGGCGCTCGAGACAACGCCCGTGTCCGTCTGCGTCGATGCGTCGTCGTGGAACGACTACACCGGCGGCGTGATGACCGCGGCCGCCTGCGGTGGCATGGCGGCCTCTGACATCGACCACTGCGTCATGGCCACCGGCTTCAACACCACGGCGCCCGTCCCGTATTGGATTGTGCGCAACTCGTGGTCGTCGACCTGGGGTGAGTACGGCTACATCTACCTCGAGATGTCCGAGAACACCTGCGGCCTCGCCAACGACGTGACGATCCCCGAGGTCACGCTCGACCTGAATGACGACGAGAAGAAGGCGGCGGCTCTTGGGCGCGAGCGCCTGTACCAGAAGGCCGTCCTCGCCAAGTAAACGCCGTCCCGTTGCCATTGATGGCAGGGAGCGCATGCATCCAATGCCAACCTCCTAAGTGAGCGCGGCAGTGCCGCCACGTGAGCCGTGCTGCACGAGTCGCGGCCTGCCCGCGAGCGAACCGTGGAGAAGCAGGGATCCGGGGGAGGGTTAGGACTGTACATCCTGGCCGGCGTAGCGCGCACACCGAAATCCGCCAGTCGCGCCGCGACCGTGGGGCGTCAGAGCGCACCGGCTGTGTGCGTCCTCGCATTGCGTCCTCGGGGCGCCACTGTGGTGTGTTTCCTAAAATTGTGTGTCCGCCCACTTACCGCAAGAAACCGCCCCGGTCCGTCAGGGTCTGAGTCACGTGCGCTCTTGCGCTGGTTCGCCGTGCACGCTCGTCATCATCCACTTGAGTGCCTTGGCGAGATTGCGGCCATCCACTGCAGAGACGACTTGGATGAGGCGGGGGCCGAGCGCGAGGCGTTCCTGCTTCAGTGCGTCCAGCCCAAGCCCAACAGAGGCCTCTTCTGCCGTCGGTACCGCGCCTGCAGCCGCCAAGTCAGCCTTGGTCACGAGCACGAGTAGCGGCAGCGAGCGCAGCAAGATCGACCGTCGCAGCACTTCATGCAGCGCGTCGCAGGCCTCCGTGAAGCGTGCTGCGTCCGTGCCATCAAGCACCCACATCAGGCCGTCTGTTTCCGGAGTCGCATACCTCGACCAGTAGGGCCGTAAGTTCTGGCCGCCACCAATGTCCCACACCTCCGCTCTGCAATTGGGCTCCACGATCACCGTGCGCACCTTGAAACCGTTGGTTGGCTCGACGCCTTCGAGCGTGGCTGTTGCATCTGCTGCCCTGAGCAGCACCGAAGTTTTGCCAGCGCCATCTAGCCCGAGGCACAGCACGCGCATGTCGAGCCACTGGACGGGCTCTTTCTTCCGCGTGACTAAGCGGTGCAGCATGATACGCACGGCGGCGAGGTACAGCAGTAAGTCCTGCTTGAAGGTCATCTTGTTGTGGATATGACGAAGATTCTGACAGAGAGAAAGACGCGAGCGTCGCGCGGCGGCGCGGCGGGCGGGCCGCGCAGCGCTCTGCGACACAACGCAGGGGCTCGCCACGAAGCCCCTTCGCGGCGCCAAAGTCCAAGGTGAAGGTAAGTTGGCCTTACAGGTGTGAATGGAGCTTATTGGCTGTGAATAGACTGTTCTGATCAAAATCTCTTCAAAGCTTACGCGCTACGGTACCGTGTGCAACCGGGACAGTTTTTACGTGCGCGAAGGCATCGTTGCCGTTGGAAAGGTACTG
>PJAB01000333.1:0-29470 GCA_002887195.1 Chrysochromulina parva | reverse complement strand
GAGACTGGCTACATCAAGGCAAGCCAGGTCCTGGGCTCTTCCTTCAATGAGGGCGACAAAGTGGTTTATCTGGGCAAGGAAATGATCGTCTCTAAGTCCATAGATAGAGATGGCGACATCAAAATGACCCATTTGCCACTCATGTCTGGTCTCAATGCTCTTGCAAATGCCTTGCGCGTTAATGGCGCACTGACCATGTGCGACCTCAGGGACAACTACGTGGGCGAGGAAGGCAAGGCTTTGATTTGTAACGCAGCAGAAGGTAAGGCTGGCTTTAAGCTGCATCTGTGAGATGCGTGTGCGCATGCTCGATGATCTACTAGGTATTTCACCTTTCAAAGTAGAGTCGACAGTAGAGAGTAGACGGCTACGTCCGGTCCGGTCGGAGCGGGTTCAGCCCCTGCAGCCGAGTGAGCTCAGAGGGCAGCAGTTGGGAGCAGTAGAGGACATCTGAGGACATCTGGGCGTCGGGGTTCACAGATCACACACGAATTGCTACGCCACAGCTGTACTGCAACACTTCATACACACATAAGGGAGAAGAAGCCGGAACGCAGTACGTTGTGCGCACGCCGCCACACGCGCACGCGGTCGCGGCGGCCGGCGCGTGATCGTGATGAGCAATGTGGATTTTGATCAAACAGGCGGAGAGTGCCCAAAGACTGTATTTCGGAGCGTCGAAGTCCGAAGTACGGCGCATCTCACGTTTTCTCGACCATGGTTTCGCTCCTATTGTGGTTTTCTCACGTTTGGGGTTATTTCTCAGACCGCAGCCGCACGCACCCGACCCGAGCCTCATCCGACCGGACGCGAGACGCGTCCACGGGTGTCGAGCGGAGTGTCGTGTGTACTAGGTCGGGTGTGTCTGTACCTCGATGATCGCGCGCTATAGGACCGCTATCGAGCAGTGGTCGGTGCCTGGCAGATGGGCACCGGCGGGAAGGGATCCGCCTCGGGGTCCTCTATCCCGAGAGCCTCCTGGAAGAAGTTGAACGTCGACTTATGCGCCTGCACGGCGGCCCGGCCGTTGTAGACAGGTGTGCCCGGTTCCGTCCACCCGTGTTCGCATTTGCTGTACTTGATGGTCTCCCAGATGGCATCTGAGTTGGTGACGCCCACCTTCATCTCGGCCTCGAGCTTGGCGAGGCCCGCATCTCCCTGGAAGTCGAGCTCCGCGTGATGAGCCTGGATGCGAGATTGTATCTCGCCCTCGGAGCTCGGCGTGTCGTACGGCGAGAGGGAGCCGTGGATTGATGAAACTGCCTTGAAGGTGAGGCCTAGGCTCGCGCCCCTGGTGGGGTGGCGCGCTAGGTCGAGCACCATGCCGCCGCCGAAGCAGTCTGCAGCACCGGCGAGACGCGAAGCGGGCGGGGTGAGAGGCGGGGATGGAGGAGAGGGATTGGGGCACGAGGAAGTGGATGACGAGAGTCGCGTTCGAGCGTCGCCGTCGTACAGCCCATGGCCACGAGCTTGGTCGGGTCCGCGCCGGTGCCCCACTCGTGCAGGAGTTGGTTCGCGCCCGCGTTGATGAGCGAGCGCAGCTTGGGGAGGTCGGAGAGCGCCTTGTTCATCGTGGCCTTCGCGCAGTCGGTCGTGTTGCATCGCACGCCCTTTCCGTACACGTCGAGCGCAAAGACGCCGTAGCCCGAGGCCGCAAACTCCTCTGCCCGCGACTTTTCGTAGTCAATGAGCCCCATGTATTGGTGCGCGATGAGCAGGCCCGCCTTGGGAGCGACGCCCTTTGGAACGGACCAGAAGCCCTCGTAGGTCGTGTTGCCAACGACGTAGTCGACGTCGCGGCTGACGACGTCGGCCGAGCGGTCGGGGCGCACAAAGTGGCCGCCGTCCGCGCGGCCGTGGAGAGCGCGACCGTGCGAGAGGACCAGCGTCGTCAGGAGTGAGAGCATACTCGACCTTCTGAAGTCCCGACGGCGACGCGGTGTGAACGACGTAAACTTGAGACGATGATTTTTTGCACCCCACTCTCACTATCCCATACGATAGGGGAGTCGGAGCCTGGGGATAAGGGGCTGGGAGGGAGGGGGCTGGTGGGAGCCCCTTGCTGTTATGCTGGGGAGTTGGAGCCTGGCCCTGGGGACAAGTCTCAAATGGGGCTCTCCTGGGACCCCCCCGCCCTTACTGTTGTATTACTGGGGACAAGGGGCTCTCCTGGGACCCCCTTGCTGGGGACGCCGATCTCAGATCTCATCTGACGTGAGATCGCCGATCTCGGATTATGTGTTTATGTCGGAGGCGGAGCAAGCGGCACACCACCACCCCCACATTGCGAAATTCCATTCTCAATCCACAAATTTGGCGATTCGATTACGGCAGCCTCGTCTGCACGAGGGAGACGCCGGCGTTCGACGAGGACAGGGTGCCTTCACACCACGCCCAGCATCCCTTGCTCAGCGACGGCGCCGTACGCTCACCATGGGGGAACGCGTAACGGCACTGCTCGAGACCTCCCTCAGGCGGACCAGCCTCGCTCCCAAACCGAAGGGCACACGGCGCGGCTGGGGCGTCGGCCGCTCGCAGCCCAGCGCTCAGCACAGCGCCCTCGGCCGGTACACGTACCGGCAGTTGGAACTTGGCGCTCGCCCTCCAGAATTGGTGTAGCTGCACGCGACGCGCCACCTCCGCCGCCTTGCCCTTTCGACGGTCGGCCCCTACCCATGGAAACGGTTCGAGGCAAAAGGACACGTCGTTCGTCCTCAAGACGGCGCCCGAGGCAGCGCCCGACGACGTGCCCGTGCCCGCCACGGCGCCACGCGTGGTCCAGCCGAGCCCGGGGGGCAGTTCAAAGTCCACAAGCTCCTGGTGCAGCAGGCCGTTATCATTCGAGCTCGCTGCGAGCACGACGGTCTGATGGGCCGGCGATGGCAGAGGGGGGGAGATGCGATCAGGGCCAATCTGAGGCAATCTGAGGCAATCTGAGACACTCAGTGACAATCAGATGGGGGGGAGATACGATCAGGGCCAATCTGAGGCAATCTGAGGCAATCAGTGGCACTCAGTGACAATCAGATGGGGGGGAGATGCGATCAGGGCCAATCTGAGGCACTCAGAGAGAGACTCTGAGGCACTCTGAGGCACTCTGAGGCACTCCCACCTGATGGCCCAGGATGCATGCGAGGGCCGCGATCAGACGGTCCCACCCGAGCCCATTGCCAATCCCACACACTCCCCAGATCCAAAACAGGGCATAGCGCTGCGCGCTGCTCAGTCGAGGGCGCTTGCCGACATGGTGAGTCCGGTTGGTGCCGCCGCGGCTGGCCTCGCGTGTTGGCTTGTGCGTGGCCGGTGACGTGGCCGGTCGAGGCACGAGGGAGAGAAAGGCAGCGAGCACCTGATGAGGGATGCAATCATCAGCATCAGCATACAATCATCAGCATGCAAACACGCGCATGCAACCACGCGCATGCAACCACGCGCATGCAACCACGCGCACCTCATCCACCGCAGCCTCGCGAGCAAAGCTAGTCCAGTAATCAAGCAGCTTGTGGAATCGATGAGCGCCGCCCGTCCGCCCGCAAGGGTTGCTCGCGAGCAGTGCTGCAGCGAGGTTGGCTCCGGGATTGACGCTCGTCGACTGTGGAGAGCGCTGTGGGGAATAGCCTGCCACAGCGGCCGCGCTGAGCCCGAGGCGTGCAAAGAGAGGGTGGCGGCTGAGGATGGAAATGGCGCTCGCGTTGCGCTCGCCTGATGAGGGAGACCATCAGAGGCAATCAGAGGTCATCAGAGGCCATCAGAGGCCATCAGGGGCCATCAGAGGCCATCAGCGGTCATCAGGGCGCTCGCGTTGCGCTCGCCTGATGAGGGAGATCATTAGAGGCCATCAGAGGTCATCAGAGGCCATCAGAGCGCTCACCGAGGACAGTGAGCATCTCCACGATGGCGGTGCCCTTGTTCATGGAGGCGAAGGGGGCCGTGGCCCGCAGTGCAACCCCCGTGCCGCGCCATACGTTGGCAAAGAGCCCACAGATGGGAGGGCATTGGTCGGCGTTGAGGACGCCTCCCCACTGCTCGATCTCGACCAGATCTCCGTCGGCGACCTCGAGCAATCTCGCCAGGGAGCTCTCGGCTCGTCGGGATGCATGCACGTGGACGCGAGAGGGCGAGCTGGCGCGAGAGGAGGGGGGGAGCGCGTCCGTGGGCAGGTCGGAGATGGAGAGCACGCGATGCGGCAACCAGATCGTCTTGCCTGCCCACGACGACGCGTATGCCCACGACGCCGCCGATGGGGACGTCACGATGGAGGGAGTGTCCGATACAGCGCCCACGCCCGATACAGCGCCCGCGCCCGAGACGGCGCCGTCGACGAGGGGTGCGCTCTCGACGGCCAGCCCGATCGGGTACAGGGGATAGCGCACCAGCGCAAGAGGAGAGGTCCACGAGGGTGTCGGCCCGGTACGGGCTCCATAACTGGAGTGTAACAACGGCGCGCCGAGGACATCGGTACTGTCAGCTGAGCGCTGAAGGAACACGGCCACCGGCTGCGGATAACGGAAGAAATGGCTGCCGCTGAACGTATGCAGCGCGGCACCGGCACCAGCACCGGCACCAGCACCGGTCCCATTTTGTGCTCCGATGGCGTAGAAGGCACCGGCGGGCCTGTGGGGAAGCTGGGGGCAGGGGCTAGTGCGACCCACCTGTGGGGAGACGCGAGCGGGCGCCGTGGTGAGCACTTGCATGCGGGCGGGCCTGTGGGGAAGTTGGGGGCAGGGGCTGCACCGGTAGCGGAGGGCGAAGCCCGGCCGTGTCGCAGGCGTACCTGATGAGGGAGGCAATCATGGGTCATCAGAGGCAATCATGGGAGTTCGGCCGTGTCGCAGGCGTACCTGATGAGGGAGGCAATCATGGGTCATCAGAGGCAATCATGGGAGTTCGGCCGTGTCGCAGGCGTACCTGATGAGGGAGGCCATCGGTCGTCCTCAGTCAGTAGAGGCAATCGGTGGTCCTCAGGGCAGGCAGAGGCCATCAGAGGCCATCAGAGGCCAGCAGAGGCCATGAGAGGCCAACTGTGTCAGTTGTGCTGGCCGCATGCATACCAATAATCCAATTGCTCATAGATGCGCGTGAGGGTCGTTGACGAAACCTCGGCCAATTGTCGGCGGGCGGCCGGATACGTGGCGACGAGGTACCGGTAGTGCTTGGTTGCATGCGCGGCCTCAGAGAGGCGGCGAGCCGCGTCGGAAGCTTGACGAACCGCGTCGGAAGCTTGACGAACCGCGTCGGAAGCTTGACGAACCGCGTCGGGAGCTTGACGAACCGTGTCGGGCGTCGACGGGTAGGCGCCGTGTTGGGCGGGACTCCCATGGGCGCCGTAACGGGCGCGCGCGCCTCGTCGAGGACTGCGGGGCTTCTTGGGCGGAGGGGCGCCCATTACGGCGCCGCGCGCGACGGCGCCGCGCGCGACGGCGTCGCCACTCAAGGCGCCCAGGGCGACGCGCGGCGCACGACGGCTGCTCACGTTGAGCAGACGCGATGGCAGGGGCGGTGCGGCCTCGATGGGCTCGTCAGATGAGCGTCCAGATTGAAATCTGGGTCCAGATCGCAATCTGGTCGGGTAGAGGCGGAGATCGTGCATCTCGAGCATCGAGATGTAATCTGCCCAGTCCGCCGCCCATCCGGCCGTTGAGGGCCACAGGCGGCGCGGGAACGGGCGGACGAGTGAGCCGTTGACGAAACGGCGCGGGCCGGCCACGGAGCGCAACGAGATTGTGACGAAATCGAACGGGTCGGGATCCGCATCGATGTGGGGAATGATCGGCCGACAGCAGATCGGACCTGTAATGAGAGAGGTCAACAAGGGAGGCCATCAGAGTGGCGCTCAGGGAGGCCATCAGGGCTGATCAGAGAGGCCATCAGAGAGGCCATCAGAGAGGCCATCAGAGAGGCCCTCAGAGCGGCCACCAGATCGAACCTGGGGGCTTGAGCAGCTCCGGGTGTGTTTCGTCAATGAGTTGATGCAGAGCGAGCAGCCGCACGTCGCACCGCTCATAACAGATGCATGCAAACTTGGCCCACGAGAACGAGGCAAACTTGCACGTGGGACAGGCCGCAGCGCAGTGGCGCTTGCAATCGGACACGCCGCCGATGGCGGCTCGCTGTCCATCGGGGGCGATGGCCACCGGGTAGGCGCAGCCGGCAGGCTGCTTGGCAAGGCAGGAAGACGACGGAGGTCAGTGGCAATCACGGGGTCATCGGAAGTCATCAAGAGGCCATCAGGAGGTCATCATGAGGTCATCATGAGGTCATCATGAGGTCATCAGCAGGTCATCAGCAGGTCATCAGCAGGTCATCAGCAGGTCATCAGCAGGTCATCAGCAGGTCATCAGCAGGTCATCAGCAGGTCATCACCTGCTTGGCAGGGCAGATCGCGAGCGAGGCCTGTGGATTGCTCATGATCCCAATCTGCGACGCCATCTTCCTCTGCCAATGCATCGGCGCCACATCGACGTCACAACGGCCGTAATAGGTGGCATGGGCCGCCATCTCCGCCGCACGATCGCTCCATCGCTGCGCCGCTCGGAGCGTGCGATCTCCCGCGATCTCCCACAGCGTTGTGGTGGGCAGATTTCGCTCCTCCACGACGGCATGCAGCGCTGTGGGAAGAGGCTTGGAGGATGCATTGGATGAGGGCGCTGTGGTGGGCAGCGCTGTGGTGGGCAGCGCTGTGGTGGGCAGCGCTGTGGGAAGAGGCTTGGAGGATGCATTGGAGGAGGAAGGTGCCGATGGTGTAACCTTTGGGCCCAAAGCCGCCGCCGCACTCGCCTCCGCCTGCGCCGTCGCCGTTACCTCCGCCTGCGCCGTCGCCGTTACCTCCGCCTGCGCCGTCGGCGTCCAATTCGCAACTTGAGCCCCTTCCACAGCCCCTTCCACAGGCCCTTCCACAGCCCCTTCCACAGGCCCTTCCACAGCCCCTTCCACAGCCCCTTCCACAGGCCCTTCCACAGCCCCTTCCACAGGCCCTTCCACAGGCCCTTCCACAGCCCCTTCCACAGGCCCTTCCACAGGGGGGACGCCCTTCCACGCAGTGAACGCGAAGAGCTTCGCAGCGCCGCAGAGTACGAAACGCAACTGCACCTTGATCGCCCTCGGCAGCGTCGCACTCGGCGCCGTGTCGGGCGGCCCCTCCGAGGAGGAGCCTGCGCGCCGTGCTGGGCGCCAGCGCAGCACTGCGGCCGTTGAGTCGTCGACTACCGGTACGGAGCGCAGCAGGGAGCGCACAGGCGCCCGCGACGGCGCTCGTGAGAGCGTCTGCTCTTGACTGCCGCCGCCGCCGCCGCCGCCGCTGTTGCTGCTGCCGCTGCTGCTGTTGCTGCTGCTGCTGTTGCTGCTGCCGCTGCTGCCGCCGCTGCTGCTGTTGTTGCTACCGCTGCTGCCACCGCGGCTGCCAGTACATGCCCTGAGCACCTGTGGGGTGAGAGCGCCGTGGTGAGCACATGCATGCTCGCGCATGCTCGACTCCCAGGACAGTCCTGAGTCCATCAGAGTCAAGCAGAGTCAAGCAGAGTCCATCAGAGTCCATCAGAGGCAAGCAGAGTCAAGCAGAGTCAAGCAGAGGCAAGCAGAGGCCATCCGCACCTCCGCAAACAGTGCGGACGCTCCATGGGTCGGCGCTGCGCCGCCGGTAGCGTGCGAGGCGCCGTCCTGGGCGGACCCGTGCCCCTCAGCGTGTCCGAAACCGACATTCACTGTGAAGTAAAAGGGGCCGTCCGCGCCGAGCTGGGCAAGTTCAAGCGGCTTGGTGAGCACTTCGGTGCACTGGCGGCCTGGAGCTGCGGCGAGATTGGGCTCATGACGAACCCCGAGATTGGGCTCATGACGAACCCCTGGAGCTGCGGCGAGATTGGGCTCATGACGAACCCCCGCGAGCCGATGCCGTTTCCACACGGCGAGCCCGATCGCCATCGGCGCCTTTCGCTTGTACCTGTGGGGAAGAGGCGAGGGCGCCGTGGTGAGCACTTGCATGCAGGGATGCCATCGGCGCCTTTCGCTTGTACCTGTGGGGAAGAGGCGAGGGCGCCGTGGTGAGCACTTGCATGCAGGGATGCCATCGGCGCCTTTCGCGTGTACCGACGCTCGTGAAACGTCGCCCGCCCCTCGTAATAGAGAAGATGCTCACCTGATGAGAGAGGTCATCAGAGGTCATACAGAGGTCATCAGAGGTCATCAGAGCTCACCGCCCTCCGTCAGCAACGTCGAGGTCATGCAGAGGTCATCAGAGGTCATCAGAGGTCATCAGAGCTCACCGCCCTCCGTCAGCAACGTCGAGGCCGGGATCACAATCCCGTGGTCGAAAGGGCAGCAAAGCTCTTCCAACGGCAACAGCTCGGGCAACGGCGCGTCAGAGGAGCCGCAGACTGCCAGCCTCGCGTCTGGCCGTGCCGCCATGCGTGGCGCCGACATCTGCGCCCAAGTCTCACAATCCATGCAGTACGGCCTCTTGCGGCACTCGCCGTGTGGTATCAGCTCGCTGCCCGAGTACACGAAGTCGGTGTCGAAGTGGACGCCATCGCGCGAGGTCGCGAGGTAGGTACGCATCACATCGTACGCGTAGGGTGGTCTCTCCTCCCTCGGGTTCATCAGCTTGGGCCACTCGAGTACGTTCAGCACGCCCACGTACAGCTTCTCCGTGGCCATCGGGGTCACCTGATGAAGGAGGCAATCGGGGCGTCATCAGGGCGTCATCAGGGCGTCATCAGGGCATCATCAGGGCGTCATCAGGGCGTCATCAGGGCGTGGCCATCGGGGTCATCACCTGCAGAGAGTACACTTGCCGTCGCAGGTGCTCGGCTTTGCCTTCCTTGTCAAAGATCCACCGGACGTCCTCCCGCAGACCGTTGACGAAATCCGCCGCCCGATGGAGCGATGCAATTGACGAAACCCGCACCCCACGCACCTCGCGCCACCAGTTCGGGTTTGGGTTTGGCGTGCCCGCCACGCCCGGCGGTACGGCCGCTGCCCACCGGTTGATGATGCGGTGAGCTCCCGTGACGAGATCGCGGTAGATGGCGTTGGCCGTGTCGCTGCCTGATGAGTGAGGCAATCAGGCGCACTCAGGCGCGCTCAGGTGCACTCAGACGCAATCAGTGGCACACGCACCTAATCGGAGGGGCTCCGGCCCACTTGCATGCTGATGACAGGCGCACTCAGACGCAATCAGTGGCACACGCACCTAATCGGAGGGGCTCCGGCCCACTTGCATGCTGATGACCCAGGTCGTACTGGACGCGCCATCTCGAGCCGAATGAGCACTCGGTCAGAGGGCATCGATGCCAATCAGAGCCAATCAGAGCCATCAGACCCAATCAGAGCCATCAGACCCAATCAGAGCCATCAGACCCAATCAGAGCCATCAGACCCAATCAGAGCCATCAGACCTGGCCATAGGGCGGCCACGGAGTCATCAGCGGTCATCAGCGGGCATCCGACCCAATCAGAGCCAATCAGACCCAATCAGAGCCATTCCGACCCAATCCGACCCAATCAGACCCAATCAGCCATCGGACCTGGCGCCAGGTAAGTCCATCGGCCGAGTAGCCCAAGCACGTGCTCTCCCAAAGATAGGTGCGCTCGCCGTTGAAGAGTGGAGCGGCGACCCAAAGCTGACGTGGCGGCGGCGCACCACGCTTGTACCTGGTGAGAGTTTCAATCCGCATTCAATCAGACCTCTCAGAGAGGCCATCAGCGGCCATCAGAGAGGTCATCAGGGAGGTCATCAGGGAGGTCATTGGAGGTCATCAGCGGACCATCAGAGGCCATCAGAGGCCATCAGAGGGTCGTCAGCGGTCATCCACGTACAGCCAAAAGGGCGGCCACGGAGTGTGCCCGAGCCTATCGCAAGTGAACGCGGCCTTGTAGCGCTCGTCAGGAGGCGCTTGCTCATCCCGCATGACGGTGAGCGTATCCTGAGCGAGCTCGCGCAGCTGCGTCATCAGCCCTGTCATCTCGCCCCAGGGGTACTGTGACGCGTACGGCGGAGACGGAGGCGCTGGTGGCTGACGCCACGTCCTGGATGCTGCCGCTGCTGCGGCAGCGGCGGCGGCAGCGGCGGCAGCAGCCCTTTCAGTACGCACCCAAGCCGCGCGAATGAGAGAAGCGTTGGCTTCCGGCGCCCACAGGAGAGGGCGCGGCGGCGAAAAGTCGAGACCGTCGGTCGACTCCGAGTACAGCGTGCGCGACTGCCCAAGCCACGCTCGGAACTTGCCATTCTCCTTGAGCACGGTCCCAGGCATGCCGAAGCCTTCGCGTGGCACCGGGTGAGCCATGCGTCCGACCTCGGGCTGTGAACGGTGATCGCTCGAGCTGGGCGCGCTGGTGTTGGTGGTGGTGTTGGTGGTGCGCTGGCGTACTCCGCGCTGCTTGAGCTCCATGCGGAAGCTCGCTCGCGCCTTGCGCGGGCGCTCGAGCTCGAGCACCACTCCCGGTGCCCACCAGTCGAGAACCGCCTCATCCATGAGCACGTGCGGCGCGCCCGATTGCAGCTCGAGCTCGTGCGAGCGCGCCGCAGAGCGCGCTGCCTCTTGGTTGATGCACAGGGTGCAATTGGCCATGTGCGACACATCCGGCTCGTACAACATCGGCTGGGGCTTGAGCGCGGCCATCTTGCGTGGATCTCGTAGAGGTACCGCGCCGGCCAGCAGCGCCTCGCGAAAGGTCGAGTCGCGCAGCCGTTGCGCGGCGGTTGGCTGCGGATGGCGGATCAGCGCTACAGGCGTGCGATGGCAGGGTGGGAGCGCGCTCGAGATCGTACGCAGCTCGTCCTGGAAGGTCTTGCTGGCGAGGAGTGCCGACATGTGCGGGTTTTGAAGTTGCGAGAAAAGCGGAAATTTCCTCGACGACCAACATGCCGCTCCTCTTGCCCAGTGCGCTGCCACAATTGCCGAGCGCCTGACGAACTCTCCTTGGCGCCAATGACAGGAAAGTCGCGCCGCCGCGCTCCCTCACGACCGCGCGCCCTCGCCTCTGCACGCCGAGCGACCCATGCATCCGACACGCGAGAGCCCACTGCTCTGGTCTCACTCCCACCGTTCCGATCCTTCTCCCAATGCATTGCAGATCAGCCCTTCAAGGTCCCACGGATGGATGCCAGCACGCTGCTCAAAGTCAAGCTGTGCGTGCCCGTTGTCGCACTCTCCTTGCCACTGCGGGCGCCCACCGTCACCCACTCGCCTCCCCATCCCTTTTCGCTCGCGCACGCAGGCTGAGCGAGTTTGCCACCATCCCGGTGCGCGCCACCGCGCGCTCCGCCGGCTACGACCTCTCCGCGGCGCACGACTGCATCATCCCCGCTTGCGGCAAGGCCATTGTGAAGACGGATCTGTCGATCGCGTGCCCCGAGGGCACGTACGGGCGCATCGCGCCCCGCTCGGGCCTCGCGGTCAAGAATTTCATCGATACGGGTGCAGGCGTCATCGACGCCGACTACCGCGGCCCAGTGGGCGTCGTCCTCTTCAATCACGCCAAGGAGGATTTTGCAGTGAAGCGCGGCGACCGGATCGCGCAGCTGGTGCTCGAGCGGATCGTGACACCCGACGTGGTGGTCTGTGACGACCTGGACGAGTCCGAGCGCGGCGCTGGCGGCTTCGGATCGACGGGCGTCGCTGCGTTGCCCAAGCCGGAGACACCAATTCCCTTGGAGAATGAGCCGGCCAAGTTTGAGACGCCTGCGACGCAGATCCAGTGAGGACTCTAGGAGCGGCGAGGAAGAGGCCGCGCCGCCGCGATGTGCATGTGCACGTGCATCCGAGATGCTCTCGTCTTGCGTGTGCGTGCGGCCAGCGCACTAGAGGGCGAGCGAGCGGAGCAAGACCAAAGCCTGGCCCGGGCGCGTGTCTGGAGCGGGGAGCCCAACGTTGATTACTGCTAATGTAACAGCCAGTGACTGAAAAAGTGGCGGACAGCAGCGTTCTATAAGACTCGTCCCCCCGCACACACAATCAGAGCGCTAGTCCTAGTGAGGCGGCCACGCGCCTCGCCTGATGCATGCGGGCATGCTGGGTTTGCTGGCGGGGGTTACTGGCGGGATACTAAGCTCTACGGGCGGAAGCCGGAACGGCTCGGGGGGGGGGCGGCTGCGGGCCGGGGCCGCCCGCACCCCTGGAGCATGCACCTGGACAGCCGGCAGACCCGTGCACAGTCCGGAGCTCGGTCGTCGGTTCCGCGACCGCCGCGGCAGTTTGTTAAAACCGTGAAAGTTAACGTGAAAGTCGGTTTTATCGTGCAAATAATTTTAATACACCCTCCTACCGTTTTTTTTGGCTCGAAACCCCCCGTCGATTTTCTTCACCTGTGGTCTCTGTCGCCGCGCGCTGTGGTCTGTCGGCAGTCTGTGACTGTATAATAACGAACTCTGTGTCTCTCCCGCGACCTTCAGTGACCGAGACAGTGCTCTGTTAGCTGTCTCGCTCGTGACAGATCTCGCCAGGATCTCCTGATCGCCCGCCAGAGACGCGAGTGCGATGTGCCGCCCTTGATCCGCCCCCACGCCCCTCGGCTGTGGACTCTGTACAGCGAGGAGAACAAGCGCCGTGCCTGGCGCGATCGGCGAGGAGACCAACTTCGAGAAGACGCACTCGCCTCCGCGCCGCCGCGCCTCCGGCGGCTGCGTGGCGAATGCCCGCCACGGCGCCATTGACGAAGCCTCCACGCCCGCCACGGCGCCATTGACGAAGCCTCCACGCCCGCCACGGCGCCATTGACGAAGCCTCCACGCCCGTCACGGCGCCATTGACGAAGCCTCCACGCCTCTGCGGCCGACTGCCCTCACTGCTTCGCTTTCTTGGGCGGCGGCGGGCCTGGCAGCCCCGCCGGACTGCTGCTGCCGCTGGCGCCCGCGCTGCTGCTGCTGCCTGCGCCTGCGCCACCGCTATACGTACCGGTAGCAATGCCCATCGGCATGCCTGGTACGCCGAGGGGCGGCCGTATGCGCTTCTCCGCAGGCTTGAGGATTTGGAAGGAACACATGAGTGTGTCGTCGACGCTCATCATCGCGCCCGCATTGTCGAACTCGCCGCAGTAGTTGGGCGCCGAGAAGACGGTGACTAGCTGTCGCTTCGCGAAGAATTCGTAGCCGTCCTCGACGACCTGGTGCGCTCGGCAGATGAGGTCGAGATCATGGTCGTCTAAGAATTTGGAGACGATGTCGGCCCCGAATGTGTAAGAGACACCACGGTCGTTCTCGCCCCAACCGGACACATCCTTATCCGGATCGGACCAGAGTAGGTCGCACAAGAGGCCCGAGTCAGGCACGTCCGTCGGGCGCATGATGCGTGAGATCTGCTCGAGGCGCTGCAGGTCGGGAGAGAGGCCGCCGTGCATGCACAGGATCTTCTCGTCCACGATCGCTGAGACAGGCAGGCAGTTGAAGCAGTCGGTGAACGTCTTCCACAGCTTGATCGAGTACCGACGCTTGCACTCGTCGTAAAAGCCGTAGATGCGGTTTATCGAAGCGCACTCGTGGTTGCCGCGTAGCAAGAAAAAGTTCTCGGGGTACTTGATCTTGTACGCGAGCAGCAGGCAGATGCACTCGAGGCTCTGCTTGCCTCGGTCCACGTAGTCGCCCAAGAAGAGGTAGTTGGACTCGGGAGGGAAGCCGCCGTACTCAAAGAGGCGCAGCAGATCAAAGTACTGGCCATGCAGGTCGCCTGTGCGCGGAAGGCCAACCGCGCGTGCGGTGAGCGCGCGTGCGTGCGGTCGACGGGTGCAGCCGGCAAGCGCGCCGGCGCCGCAGGCGCGAGGCTGAGCCGCTGGCAGCGCAGAGGCGTGCTGAGTCATGACAGTCGCAGCGGCCGCCAAGAGAGGCGCTGCCGAGAGCGGCCGCCAACGCGAGCGGCCGCCACCGCGGCCGTCCTGCGTGCACATAAGCGGCGCGGTACGCACCGCAAATCTTGATGGGTGCCTCGAGCTCCAGCAGCACCGGCTGGTTCATGAAGATCTCGCGAGCCGAGGTGCACAGGCCGCGGATGTCAGACTCCCTCAGGTTGACCTGCTTGCCTGGGCGCGAGCCTCGCACCTCAAGCAGCTGGGCAATGATGCTGTCCACGTTGAGAGGCTCATTCGATGATGACGAGGCGACTGCGGCCATTGGCGTCCGAAAGCGCGGAAAATCGGGCACGCACTCTCAAGAGCCGCTCGCGCGACCTCCTTTTCATGCCGACCTTTCTTGTGAGTTCAATGCGTCTCGGGCAAGCAAAAGTCGTCTCGTGCGATGAGGCGCGTTTCGTGCATGCTCTCATGAATACCGCTAGTGAGGTACCGCTTTCAAAACATTCCACTAACACATTTTGCAGACCGATTACATACATGTACCCCCCAATACAATTGTAGTTTCATGTCATGACCGTGCGCTTGGAATAGGAGCGGGTCCCTGAACTCGGAAAGAGGACATCGAGCTTTCGAGGTCCACCCTGCCCTACAGTTGTCGTCGAGTTGAGAAAATGAGAAAAGTGACGTGGCTGTCCGCCACGTCACTCTCCGACAGCCGTACACGTCATCGGTGCGAAGCGATGCAGGCAGCCCCATTTCGCGATGCCTCCGCCCCCCCGGGGTGGCACAAAGGGGCCTCGCCGGCCGCGCACGCACCCTCGAAAGGCCCTTCGTCGAGCCTGCTAACCGCGTGTCCGCCGCGCGCGTCTGCCGCGCGCCCCTTCCCGCACGCCGTCGCGCGCGCTCACCCGCATCTCTCCATCCACTCGCATCAGGCTTCAGGATGCAGATTCTCTCGGTGCTCGCGCTGGTGCTTGCGGCCGTCACGGCCGAGGTTTACTTCGAGGAGGACTTCAGCGGCGACTGGGAGTCGCGCTGGCAGGCGGGCACGCCTCCCGGCAAGGAGATGGGCAAGTTTGCGGTCACGAGCGGCAAGTGGTTCGTGGATGAGGAGGCGAACAAGGGCCTCACGTGCACGGAGGACATGCGCTTCTACTCGATCACGAGCAAGATGCCCAAGATGGCCTCGTCCAAGGGCAAGCCCCTCGTCATCCAGTTCTCCGCCAAGGTGCAGAACCACCAGTACGCGTACTGCGGCGGCGGCTACATTAAGCTTCTGCCCGACAAGGCCGACTACTCCAAGTTCAGCGGCGACGACGAGTACAACGTCATGTTCGGCCCCGACCTGTGCGGGTACGTGGTCGCATGCGCTCGCGCACGCGCGCCTCGAAGCCGTGCCCGGGGCGGAGGAGTGAGGAGGGCCCGACCGTGCTTGCGAGCACGCCGTGCCCCGTCTTGTCCCCTCGTCGGTCCTTCGGCGGCCCCCCTTCTGCTCGTCTTGCGCCGCTCGCTCACCCGCGCCTGTCGCCTGCGCCTCCGGTGCCTCTCGCGTGCGCAGCTACGATGTGTCGCACATCCACGCCATCTTCAACCACAAGGGGAAGAACCTGCTCAAGTCCGAGAAGGTCAGCCTCGAGTTCTCGAGATGACTGATTGCCACTTCTTGCCACTGATGACCTCTGATTTGCCACTGATGACCTCTGATTGCCTCCCTCATCAGGTGAGCCTCGAGTACTCGGACAAGAACGAGTACACCCACCTGTACACGTTCAGCTTCAAGCCAGACGGCACGTACGAGATCTTCTTCGACCAAAAATCGAAGGCCTCGGGCAAGATTGTGGAGGACTGGCCCCTGCCCAAGCCCACGATTGACGATCCGGAGGACAAGAAGCCTTCCGACTGGGTGGATGAGCCCGAGATGGACGACCCCGAGGCGAAGAAGCCCGACGGGTACGACGACATCCCGGCGCAGATCCCCGACCCCGACGCGACCAAGCCTGCGGACTGGGACGACGAGGACGATGGAGAGTGGGAGCCCCCCTTGATCGACAACCCGGAGTTCAAGGGCGAGTGGGTCGCCCCCAAGGTCGCGAACCCGGCGTACAAGGGCGAGTGGAAGCCCAAGCAGATCGCGAACAAGGACTACGAGGAGGGCGTGCAGCTGGCCGCGTATGACTCGACCCACGTTGGCTTCGAGCTCTGGATCGTCAACAACGGCACCATCTTCGACAACATCCTCGTTACAGACGACCTCGACTACGCGATCGCGCAGGGCACGAAGCTGTGGAAGCCAACGGCCGATGCCGAGAAGGAGAAGAAGGAGGCTTGGGACAAGGCAAACAAGCCGGCCGAGGAGACCCCTGCGGGCGACGACGACGAGCCGCCGCCCGAGGGCGAGGACGAGGAGGAGAAGGACGAGCTGTAAGCGCGCATGCATTGACGAACCCGTGGGCGATTCACGAGCCCGTGCGAGCGAGGGCAGGGGCAGATACTCGAAAGGGGGAGGATCCTCTCTCAATCGCTCGGGGCGCTCGGGGCGCTCGGGCCGGGCTTTAGGTGAGGTGTGCGGCCCGTGGGCTGCCGCGCAGTCGGTGTAGATGGCGCCCGGCGAGCGGCGCGCGCGAGGCGCGAGATCACAGTGGGGCGGCGGGGGGCGTGCGTCCGACGTGGTACGTGCGGAGAGTCTCTGATGGAACTGATGCTGTCTCGTGGAGTGTGTGTGTGCCTTGAATCAGCTATGGCCCTATGGCGGTGTGGCTATGCTTTATGTGTGATCTTGTCATCAAACATCTCCGTCTTCGACATGGTCACTTCAACTCATGCTCATCGTTCTAACATCGTTCATCCGACATTGTTCCGAATTGCTTGTTGTTGTTCCCCAGACCTGACACGGCTCACGACGTTTTGGGGCGGAAACGCAGTAATCGTTCTTTATGCAAAGGCAGCGAATCGGCGTTCGGTCAGTTCGAGGAGCGTTCGTAGTTTTGATACATGTACGCTACGGGAAAGCCGAGCGGCGCGATGGGGCTTGTTCTGAAAAATCTCCCGCAATTAATGTTGTGCATTATGTTGGGCCAACAAGTCCGGTCCCGGTCCCTAGCGCCACCATGCCGCGCAACCATCATCGCGTGCGATGCTAACTCTCCCGTGATAGAGCCTTCCGCTTCCGTCGAGGAGATGCAACGCTGGGCCAATTTTGAGGAGCAATTTGATGTGCGGTCGCTCGCCGGTGTCTCCGCACCTCTCGGATTCTGGGATCCTGCCGGATTCAGTACGTCTGCGTCACAGGGACGGGTCCGATTCTATAGGGAGGTCGAAATCAAGCACGGCCGAGTCGCAATGCTCGCTGCCGTCGGCTTTCCTCTTGCGGAGCAATTTCATCCGCTCTTTGGCGGCAATATCGACTTGCCTTCTTACATCGCCTTCCAGCAGACGCCGCTGCAAACGTTCTGGCCCCTGGTGCTCGCGGCAGTGTCGGCCTTTGAGGTGCGAAGCATCTCATCTTTCGACTCACCCATCTCTGCGAAAGGCTTCTACGCGTTACTCGCGGATGACCAAGCGCCACCACTCCAAGTCGAGCAGTCCCCGTTCACGATCAAGGCTGACCACATCCCAGGCGACCTGGGCTTCGATCCGCTCGGCCTTCAGCCCCAAAGTAAGACGGAGCTGTTGGCCATGCAGACCAAAGAGCTGAACAATGGCCGATTGGCGATGATCGCGATGACTGGTATGGTCGTGCAAGAGCTCGTGACGGGGGCCAAGCTTTTCTGAGCCAGTCGACACTAGATTATGGGTGATACTTTGGCCATTTGTTCCGATAAGCCGGCGCGCCCACTAGCACAGCTGGATACTGGTGTGGCGTCACACTGTATATATTGGGATGACGACGCCCCCTAGCACAGCTGTACACGATCGGACTAAGCGCGGTCGGTCGTGTGGCGGTCTTTTTGACTTTTGTAGCGTAGTAAGATTGTACGTCGACCTTGCGCGCCCCTCCTCTACTTCGTATTCATACGAAAATCGACTCGTCTGCGCTCCGAGTATTTACCTAACGCCTTGATCGTGCTGCGTGTGGAAGCGTGTGATGAGCTACTCGCTACTACAAGCGTGTGCGTGCCAGAACAAAGATATCAAACTTGAGCCGCGTCCCGGTCGACGGACGGTCGCTTCGTGCCTTTGAACTCGATCGGACGTCCGTCGTCCCGACCACGCACCGTCCACCGATCCCCCGGTGCTACTCGCACGGGCACATGCACAGCCGCAGGCACAGCGCGTCGCGCATGCCGCAGAGGGAGAGCGGGCCGGCAGTGCACCAGCGCGGCAGCAGGCTCAGCAGGAAGAACGGTAAGCCGTCGTCGTGTGATGGCAAACGCTCGAGCGGCGGCGCCGTCTCGATCGGCGGCACCCAGCACGGCGCTCTCTCGAGCGGCGGCGCCCAACACGGCGTCGAGCTCGTCGCCGTCGACTTCGTTTGTTCGCGCGCCGCAGCTCGCCTCGCTACCCGCCGTTCAGCCTTCTCTGTCCGATGAGCCCCAAGCGACGTGACAGGCGACTGTGACTGTGACTGTGAATGAGCCCCAAGCGACGTGACAGGCGACTGTGACTGTGAATGTGAATGAGCCCCAAGCGACGTGACAGGCGACGTGGGCTTCGGAGGCTCAGCTGGCGCCGCAGTTGGGCGAGAGGCAGGCGGCGCAGCATCGAGCTCCTTACGTGCCTCTGGGATATGGCTCACTGCTCGCCTCTGCTGCTCGGCTTTGCCTATTCGGGGGGCGGGGAGATGCTCGGCTTTGCCTATTCGGGGGGCGGGGAGCTTCTCCCGCCTCTGCCTCTCTGCCTCCCTCGTCTTCGTCTGCCTCTCCGTCTCAAGCGCCGTCTCAAGCGCCGTCTCAAGCGCGTGCGCCGCCGACGCCGGCTGTGCCGAGGCCGGCTGTGACGGCTGTGACGAAGCCGGCAGCCCCCGCAGATACAAAGGCTGCCCTCCCGGCCGCGGCGGCGACGGCGGCGGATGGAGCTGCTGCCGCACGCTGGCATACGGCACTGAGCTCCGGACGGCGTGAACGACCCACGAGAAGGAGCCGCCGCAATTGACGTGCCGCCATGTAACCGACGCCCACAACGGCGCGTGCAACGGGTCTTCAAAGGGGGGCGCCATGGTCTTTCGTGAGACGGCGAGGGCGACGAGCCGGCCCGCCGGACGGAGCACGCGCGCGCCCTCGTGCATCGCCGTGTGGTAGAGATGGCGCAGCCCGCCGCCGCCGCCTCGCACCTGTGGGGAGACGAGGGCGCCGTGGTGAGCACTTGCATGCCAGGCGCAGCCCGCCGCCGCCGCCTCGCACCTTGTGCGTGATCCCAAAGGGGAGGTCCACGATGAGGGATGCAATCAGAGGCAATCAGAGGCAATCGCACCTTGTGCGTGATCCCAAAGGGGAGGTCCACGATGAGCACATCGACGCAGGCGTGGCGCAGGCCAATCTGGTGCGCCGACCAGATGCACGGCAGAACCCCGCCTGCCTGCGCGGTGCCCGTACGGCGCCGTATCGGGCGGTTCGCCGCATGCCATGCAAGCTCGGCGGCGCTCAGCGGCGCGGGGAGCGCCGTCGCGGGCGGTGGCGGCGTCGTCTCGGGCATAGTGTTACCTAATTTGGGCGGAGGCGTCGTCTCGGGCGGGGCGAGCCCTCGTCGCTCTGAGATGGAGGCCAGATCTCCGAGCGCGAGGTACGGCGCGCCGTCCCGAGCGGCATGTGCATGCGCCGTGTGAAGGTGGCGACCGTTGGCGGCAGCTTGCCTCAACACGTGCTCGTCGATGTCCCCGGCGATGGCACAGCCGCAGCAGGTTTGGGCGGCGGCCACGAGTGGCACGGTGCCAATCCCACACCTGATGAGGGGCGCAATCAGAGGTCATCAGAGGCCATCAGAGGCCATCAGAGGTCATCAGAGGCCATCAGAGGCCATCAGAGTGGCACGGTGCCAATTCCGCACATCGGATCGAGCACCACGTCCCCCGGCGCCACGCCCGCCAGCCGCAGCATCAGATACGCTGTCGATGAGCGAAGCCGCGCGGTGCAATCGGCGTAGGGTAGTAGGGGTCGGGGCTCGGGCGCCATGCTGCACTTCATGGACTTACCTGATGAGGGCGACCATCAGAGGTAATCAGCGGTCATCAGAGGTCATCAGATGTCATCAGAGGTCATCAGAGGTCATCAGAGGTCATTAGAGGTCATTAGAGGTCATTAGAGGCACTCAGAGGATTGCACTTCATGGACTTGCCGCTGATGAGATTGATGCCGACGAGCAGCTCGCCCTGCAGCAGGAACGCGACCACCTCCAGGTCGAATCCCGTCAGGTCGACACGTAGGCGACGCTGCAAGTGCACCGCGGCTCCGATGGCCTGCGCCAGGTCGACCGACTTGAACGCATGCATGCCATCACGCACCGCGTTCGCTCGGAAGCTGAGCGCATCATCAGCGGGTGCTGCATGCAGCGGCTCCAGTCGGCAGTGGCGCCACGTGCGTACGGCGCTCGCCCAGCGGTCCGCCGCTGCGCCCATCACCTGCTTCGTCAGCGCGACGGCTTCCGCAGTAAGCGGCAGCCCTGACGCGAATGCGATCGGCGCCAAGAGTGCGGATATGCACGGCAGCAGCGTGAGTGCCATGCGCTGTGTGCGCCAGCCGTCGGCGTCCAATGGCCGTGGCAGCGAGAAGAGCAACTTTCCAACACCCGCTTGGCCCGGAAAGACATGGCCCGGCACCGAGACGTCGCAGTTGGCACCCCAATTATCGCTACGCGGCGGAACGCACACGGGCGTGATGCTGGACACAGGTATGCCAAGCTGCTGAGCGATGCACGCGGCTGCCAGATCCTCGAACCCGCCCGGGACGCAGACGACGTACTCGACCGCGTGCTCGTCGTCCATAGATTTCACGTGTGAATATAAAAAAGCGAATTTCTGAGCTCGGAGTTTCTGTGAACGTTATGATACGACAACTCTTTCGATTCCACTAAAACGCCGGGCTTCCCCTTACTGCTTTCTTGCTTGCTTCCCCTTTCTTGCATAAACATCTCACAGCTCCTCATGCCACGCACCAGCCGCCATAAGCACTTTGAACGACTTCTTGTTTTTGTGCTTCGCCGCCAAGTGCAGGGGCGTGGCTTTGTTGATGTCCTGCGCCTCCGCCGACGCGCCGGCCGCCACCAACGCCTGAATCGACTGCGTATGGTCCATCTCTGCAGCCATGTGCAGCGGCGTGGACTTCTCATCGTCCCGTGAATGGACCGACGCACCTGATGAAGGAAGCCATCAGGCGCAATCAGGCGCAATCAGGCGCAATCAGGCGCAATCAGGCGTGGACCGACGCACCCGCCGCCACCAACGCCCGGATCGACTCTGTGTGACCGTAATACGCGGCCAAGTGCAGCGGGGTGGCCTTCTCGTCGGTCAGTGCGTTCACGAACGCACCCCCTGCCACCAGAGCCTCGATCGAGTCGGTTTGGCCAAACTTGGCGGCCAAATGCAGTGGGGTGATGCTCTCGTGCTCCTGCGCCTCGATCGCCGCACCCGCCGCTAACAACGCCTTGATCAGTAAAACATGGCCCTTCTCGGCCGCCACGTGAAGCGCTGTGGCGTTGCCGTCGTCCCGCGCATGAACCGATGCACCCGCTGCAACTAACGTCTGAATCGACTCCGCATGGCCGTTGAACGCTGCCACCTGCAGCGGTGTCGCACCATCTTCGTCCCGCGCATCGACCGGCGCACCCGCCGCCAGCAGAGCCTCGATGGCCTCCGTCTGGCCCGTACTTGCGGCCATGTGCAGCGGCGTGGATTCATCTTTGTCCTGCGCATCAATCGCCGCCCCCGCCGCCAACAACGCCTTGATCGACTCCGTACGCCCCCACTCGGCAGCCAAGTGCAGCGGCGTCGACTCATCTTGGTCCCGCGCATCAACCAATGCACCCGCCGCCAACAATGCCTCAACAGACTCCGTTTGGCCGTTCCTGGCAGCCCAATGCAACGGCGTGGCTTGTTTTCGCTCGTCCCGCGCATCGACCGAATGCCCTTCCGCCATCAATGACTTCAGCTGACTGACGTCGTTTTTCTTCGCGGCATCGTGCAAGTCGGCACACGCTGCGAGCGCGAGTCCGAGAGCGATTATGGCGAAGAACAGCATTGGATGAAAACGCACGCGTGTGACGTTGACGCGGACGCATCCAAATATAGGGAAAAACGGTACAGGTTTGCATGCAAAATTTTTGTGTGCCTGCTTGGTGCACCCGACGACGCGTCTGCACCCACATCCTCCTATTCCGCCCTTTTTTAAGCCCTTTTAAACCTTCGTGTGAGGGTCGGCCCACCACCGGCGGCCATGAGCTCGAGGACCATTTCATCATCGGCTCGCAGCGAGCGGCGCCAGTCGTACGCGCTCGGCTGCTGGCGCGTCAGCAGCAGCGCGCCACCGCTCTCCCAAACCGCCGTGTACCGCTCCTGCGCGCCCGTCGAGGCGGTGGTCACGTGCTCCTTGCCGTCAAGCTCGTGGCTCAATGTCACCATGGACGGGTGATTGATCGTCGTCGTGATCCGTGAGGCGTCCATTTTGATCGTGTGTGTGATCCTGTTGAGGCCAAAGTTGATGGCGGCGAAGCTCTCGATCTCATCCTTGGCGACGCCGATCGCCGCGTAGAATGCCCACGGATCGCCACTGAGGGTTACATTGAGCCAGACGCCGCTGAAATCGGTCGGAGGCCGAGAGCGCGCCGACATCTCATTGGGCAGGGTCTTGAGACCGCGTGTGAGCGAGCGGCGGCAGATCAGTGCCACCAAAAGCGAGAGCACAGCAATGACGAGGACTGGACGGGCGGATGTGGCGGCCTCTGCCTCGTGCAATCGCAAGCGAAGCTGAAACACCGAGGGCAGGAAGCCTGCCATCTCGTAATCTGAGCAGGCTCGTCACGCGCTCCCACCTGCGGGCCTGCTCCACCGTGAGCACCTTCGGCCTCAAACAATATCCCGTCGCTCGGGCTTTAGTACCGGGGTGGCGGGCGTGTGCGTGTGGCGCCGCGTCTGCACGACGTCAAAATTGCGACTATTTAGGGCAAGTTTGGGATTGCCGAAACTCGACTTTTCACTTACTATTCACACGTTTGAAAGCGAGATTATCACAGCCCTCTCAGCTAGACCTCAGCTGGATTGAGGTCTTCCTCCGATGCGCGCGTGCCTCATGGAGTCTCAAGGCCGCTGCGTCAGCAAACCTCTCCCTGCAGCCTACGGCGAAGCAGACGTGCATTCGAGAGGCCCGCCGCGCCTGCTCGGCTGCCCGCGCCGCCTGATAAGCTGTTGCAACCTGCCGCTCGCATTCTCTCAAGGCCGCCACTGCCTCGTCGGCCGCCGTAACGGCCGCGATCTCCCTGGTGGCGAGATGTTCCACATGAAGCGCCACGGCTGCCTCCGTGTGCTTGGCTCGCTCGTCCTCTGCCTCCAACCTCGCCAACTGCCGGCGTGCCTCTCGAGCGGCCTCCGCCTTTGGCCGCGCCAACGCCTTTTGACGGCGCGTGCCGGGGACAGATGGCGCCGCCGCCGCCGCCTGTGGGAGGAAGGCTGCGAGGGGCATCGAGCTGCGTCCCTCCCGGGATGGTGCAAGAGGGGCCAGCCCCAGCTTCCGCTTCAGACCCACCATCGACCGAATCACTTCGCCATCTATCGGGTCCACCATATAAATGTCCCCGCGGCTGCAGCTGCCAGGAGGGCGTAGGACGTACGCGATGCTCCACTCGTGCACCACCAGGCTGCAGTTGCCGCCTCGCTTCGCCGCCTCGGCCCTCTCCAGCAGCTCCATCGCCTTAGCCTCTCCCATGGCCTTGGCGCGCGTCATCACATCGTTCGTTCCATCGATTTCGCCGTGTTGGGCTCCATCTGCGGCAGAGGGCTCTGCCCTGTCCAGCATGACAGCTGCGGTCGAGGAGCCTTGCGCAGCCTCTTTACCCTCAGGACCAGGGTGCTCCTCTGACTTTGCCGCAGCCTCTTTACCCTCAGGACCAGGGTGCTCCTCTGACTTTGCCGCAGCCTCTTTAGCCTCAGGACCAGGGTGCTCCTCTGACTTTGCCGCAGCCTCTTTACCCTCATGACCAGGGTGCTCCTCTGACTTTGCCGCAGCCTCTTTAGCCTCAGGACCAGGGTGCTCCTCTGACTTTGCCGCAGCCGCCTTCGCTGCAGCCAGCGCGGCACGCTGGTCGCGCGCCCGAATCCACGCCGCCGCCGCCGCCGCCGCCTCGGCCTTTGCCGCCTCAATCGCCGCCGCCACGGCAGCCGCCGCTGCCAGCTCCTCCTCCGCGACCGCCGCTGCCTCGACCTCGGCGTCCGCCTCGGCCTTCTCGAGCGTCGCCTCACCTCCTCGCACCGCCTCTGCCGCTGCCGTTGACGCCACCTTGGCTCTCCTGTGCTCCTGTTGCGCCTGTTCCAGTTCCATTCGAACGCTGAGCACCGCCTTCTGAGCGGCCTCGACAGCAGCAAGCGCCTCGTCGGCGGCGGCCTCGGCGTCGGCGACAGCAGCGTCCTCTGCTTCGGCTTCGTCGTCGTCCAGCTTCTCCTCCGCCACCTCACAACGGCTGTGCGAGCTGCGCGGATTCATGGCGCAGACCCAATGTTGGCCCTCGCCCACAGTAGTACCGACCGGGAGGCTCCGCCACTTGGTGCAATCTTCGCACTGGACCCAGAGCTTGGCGACGCCCTCGGGCAACTCTCTCGTCCTCCTCTTTGTCCTCCTCTCGTCTTCCTCGTCGTCCTCATCGGGATTCTCCTGTGGCGTATTGCAGTTCATGCGTCGAAAGAGGGTGCCCATCATCGAGCAAGCCCAATAGTCGGTCGACAACAGAGCCGCGTCGGACACCGGCATCCGCCGCCACTTATGGCACGCATCACAGCTCACCCAAGTCATCTTCACGTCCGACGCCTCCTTGTTGGCGCTCTCTCTGGCATCACGATGACCTTTGGCATCTCTCTTCTTCTTCTTGGCGGCGCTCTTTCGGTGCATGCTCACATCAGCCTCGACTTTGACCTCAGGTTCATCGACCTCGACTTCGACCTCTTCGTCTAACTCGTCATCAGCCTCGGCTTCGACCTACAGAACCTCCTCGTCGTCCTCGGCGGCGGGCACAAAGGTTGCCACCACAGTAATCATGGGACCATTTTTCCGTCTTCTGCGGAAATAGCCGTTTCATTTTCGCGGTCGAGACAGTCTGGCAAGAATTCCCGCAGCGCGATGAAACTTGGGATGGCAGGCACCCGGATGTACCCCTCGTTATGTGGAAGCGAAAGTCCAAGTTTGGTGCAATTGTAATTGACTCATTGTAATTCCTATGAGAGCACGTCCTCCGTCCACACGTGCGCCAAGGGTCCACTGGTCGCGTCCCTGGATTGCATCTGGGACTGCGTGACGCTGGCGCCTGCGACCTCCGCGGCCTCGAGCCATGCAAGTGCTGCGCAACGTGAGCTACGGTGCCACGCGGGATTGCTCGACGTGCCCGAGCTGTGAATGCATGGACCTCTACGTGCCCCCTTACCATCCCATATCTCGCCTTGTGGTCTTTGCTCACGGCGGATTGTGGTGCAGTGGCTCTCGCATCGAAATCGACGAGGTGTGCACCGCTTTGGCCACCGAGCAGGCGGTGGCCTGCGCGACGGTGGACTACCCGTACTCGCAAGACCTGGGTGGTTGCTGCATCGAAGATGACCCACACTGCAACGAGACGGTAACGAGGCAGGCGGGCAGCCTCGCGCGCGCCTTTGCCCATGCAACGACCCTGCTGCCCGCCCAAGCCCATCTCCTCGGCGGCCACTCTGCAGGCGGCCATCTCGCGCTGTTGCTCTCGATGCGCTGGGCAGAGCTCGCGCCCGCGCAGAGCGCGCCGCCCGATGGCTTCGTGGGCGTCGAAGGCATCTACAACGCCTCGCTCTGGGACGCCTACGACGAGGCGCACTTCAAGGGCCGCTTCCGCTGCCCCACGCGCCAAGCCTTTGGTGAGCCTGCCGAGAACCCCGACTGGCGCGCCAACTCGCCCACGGCCGTTGCGGCACAGGCGGCGCCGGTAGGCCCGTGCATGCTGCTGCACTCGCCAGGCGACGACTACGTCCAAGTGCAGGAGGCCGTCGCGCTCTACGAGGCCCTGAAGCCGGCGCCCGGGGGCGTGCCGCACCGTATCGACATCGCGGGTGGCTGCGTGCAAGGCGAGCATGAGGACGTGCTCGAGGGCGCAAGCGCACAGTCGCTGGCGCGCTGCATGGCGCAGATGGTTCTGACATAGGTCTCTCGGTGGTTCCTAACGGTTTCCGACTTTCGTTCTTTCAGTTCAGTTCAGTTCAGTTACCTCGAACATTACTACATAAACGACAGACAACCTAGCGGAAGCCTATCGAAAGTGCTCTCGAGGCTAGCACGTAGCAGACCTCGGGGGTTGAGAGTCGACGGAGATGGTGAACTGAACTGAACTGAACTGAACTGAACTGAACTGAATACCGCTGCGAGGATCCGGGACCTCGCCCGCGCCCGGCGCGCGGCGGTGCTTGCGGCACGGATGCTGGGGGGTACTCGGACGGTGCATGTGAGGAGAGTCACGCTGCTGCTCGCGGGGGAGACGGCACCGCGGCACGCGCGCGTGCGCGCTGCCGCGGCGGCAGCAGCTCCATTGCGATAGCGGCCCCCGTGCTTGGGGGTCCGGAGAGCGCGCGCGTTGTGTGTTTCACAGCAGCAGCAGCACTGAATTTTTGTTACCAATTTAGGGGGAAGGTCCCTCTTGTTACCATTTTCGGATTTCAACCATGGACGCGAGAGACAGCTTCGTGGCGGCCGACGCGATGGTCGACGCGCTCCGTCGCGGCGACGAGTCCAAGGCCGTGGGCTTCATCGACAGCGTCGAAGGAGCGGCCCACCTAAGCCTTTGCCTGCTTCGTGCATGTGAGACTGGTCACCCTACGTGCACGAGGCTGCTGCTCGCCGCCCATGCCTCCGTCGACCATGCAGACAGCGACGGCGTCACGCCTCTGTTCGCCGCCTGCGACAAAGGGTACGGCGGCTGCGTGCAGCTGCTGCTCGCCGCCCACGCCGTCGTTGACCAGGCGGACAGCAACGGCACCACGCCTCTGTACGCCGCCTGCAGCAAAGGCAACGGCGGCTGCGTGCAGCTGCTGCTCGCCGCCCAAGCCGTCGTCGACCAGGCAGGCAGCAACGGCACCACGCCTCTGTACGCTGCCTGCTACAAAGGCAACGGCGGCTGCGTCCAGCTGCTGCTCGCCGCCCACGCCGTCGTCGACGAGGCAGACAGCAACGGCTTCACGCCTCTGTTCGCCGCCTGCGACAGAGGCCACGGCGACTGCGTGCAGCTGCTGCTCGCCGCCCACGCCGTCGTCGACCAGGCAGACAGAGAAGGCAACACGCCTCTGATTGCCGCCTGCGACAAAGGGTACGGCGGCTGCGTGCGGCTGCTGCTCGGCGCCCACGCCGCCGTCGACCAGGCAGACAGCAACGGCGCCACGCCTCTGATCTACGCCTGCAACAAAGGCCACGGCGACTGCGTGCAGCTGCTGCTCGCCGCCCACGCCGCCGTCGACCAGGCAGCCAGTGACGGCACCACGCCTCTGATCGCCGCCTGCAACAAAGGCGACGGCGGCTGCGTGCGGCTGCTGCTCGCCGCCCACGCCGCCGTCGACCAGGCAGCCAGTGACGGCGGCACGCCTCTGATTGCCGCCTGCACCAAAGGCGACGGCGGCTGCGTGCGGCTGCTGCTCGCCGCCCACGCCGCCGTCGACCTGGCAAACAGCAACGGCCGCACGCCTCTGATCGCTGCCTGCGACAAAGGCGATGGCGGCTGCGTGCAGCTGCTGCTCGCCGCCCACGCCGCCGTCGACCAGGCAGACCGCGACGGCGGCACGCCTCTGATCGCCGCCTGCTACAAAGGTGACGGCGGCTGCGTACAGCTGCTGCTCGCCGCCCACGCCGTCGTCGACCATGAGGACAGCGACGGCATCACGCCTCTGATCTACGCCAGCTTCAAAGGCGACGGCGACTGCGTGCAGCTGCTGCTCGCCGCCCACGCCGTCATCGACCAGGCAGCCAGCAACGGCCGCACGCCTCTGATCGCCGCCTGCGACAAAGGCGACGGCGGCTGCGTGCAGCTGCTGCTCGCCGCCCACGCCGCCGTCGACCTGGCAGAAAGCAAAGGCTACACGCCTCTGTTCACCGCCTGCAAAAAAGGCCACGGCGGCTGCGTGCAGCTGCTGCTCGCCGCCCACGCTGCCGTTGACCAGGCAGACAGCGACGGCGTCACGCCTCTGTTCGCCGCCTGCAATAGAGGCCACGGCGGCTGCGTGAAGCTGCTGCTCGCCGCCCACGCTGCCGTCGACCAGGCAGACAGCAACGGTACCACGCCTCTGTTCGCTGCCTGCGACAAAGGCGATGGCGGCTGCGTGCAGCTGCTGCTCGCCGCCCACGCCGTCGTCGACCAGGCAGACAACTACGGCGCCACGCCTCTGATGGCCGCCTGCTACAAAGGCGACGGCGGCTGCGTACAGCTGCTGCTCGCCGCCCACGCCGCCGTCGACCAGGCAGCCAGCAACGGCCGCACGCCTCTGATCACCGCCTGCGACAAAGGCCACGGCAACTGTGTGCAGCTGCTGCTCGCCGCCCACGCCGCCGTCGACCAGGCAGCCAGCAACGGCACCACGCCTCTGCTCGCCGCCTGCGACAAAGGCGACGGCGACTGCGTGCAGCTGCTGCTCGCCGCCCACGCCGCCGTCGACCAGGCAGACCGCAACGGCACCACGCCTCTGATCGCCGCCTGCAATAAAGACCACGGCGGCTGCGTGCAGCTGCTGCTCGCCGCCCACGCCGCCGTCGACCAGGCAGCCAGCAACGGCCGCACGCCTCTGATCGACGCCTGCGTCAAAGGCCACGGCGGCTGCGTGCAGCTGCTGCTCGCCGCCCACGCCGCCGTCGACCAGGCAGACCGCAACGGCATCACGTCTCTGCACACGGTCTGCCTCAAAGGCAACGGCGACATAGTCAAGCTGCTCGTGCATGCTGGCGCACGCACCGACTTGCGATGCGCTTCGGGCACAGCCCTCGATGTCGCAGAGGCCCAAGGCCACACCGTCATCGCAAGATTCATACGCAGCCAGCGCCGCGCACCTGCGACGATCGTTGCGGTCGCTCCGGTGTCGAGTGCGGAGCGTGCGGCTGCCGAGCGGGCAGCCGAGCTTGCCGCTGCGGCTCTGCTGGCTGAGGAGGAGGCGGAGGCTGCGCACAAGCAGCAGGTACTGAAGAATAAAGCGAGCAAGAAAGCCAAAGCCAAGCAGGCAGGGGCGAGCGAGGCGAGAGCGTTGGCAGCGAGTGCGTCAGCGGCCACGAGTGGCAGCGCCGAGGCGGACAACGAGGTGTCGGCGGCGGCTGGCGACGAGGACGGCGTGGGTCCTCCTGCTTCTGCCGCCGCCGACGAGGCGCTGCGTGTGGCCATGGCGGCCGCGCAGTACGAGGTCCTGGTCCGGGCGATCGAGGAGCACCACGCACTCGCAAGCGAGGGTGTGTTGGCAGAGGCGAGGGCGATGCGCGAGCGCTTGCACAAGAGGCGCAAGCAGGAGAGCCAGAAGCTGCGTCGCAAGCACGCGGCGGAGATGAAGATGCAAGCCAGCCTGTCGAAGCTGTCGCTGCAC
>PJAB01000332.1:0-29549 GCA_002887195.1 Chrysochromulina parva | reverse complement strand
CCACCCTCCCATACCCGTACTGTATAGATAGGGGGACTCAGAGCTCGGCCCTTAGTGGCCAGCTCTCGGGCATGCCGATTATAAATCATCATCCCTAACTTGTGATGCACAGAGAAGACGGTTTAGTTACTTGTGTGTGTCGACTAATTAGCTTGCATGGCAATCAGGATAAATAATTCGGGTGAAGTGACCTCACAACTTACACGATACATGTCTCCGCGGCGCACGCAGCAGCCTGGATACGTCTCCGTAGGTAAATGCTGAGCCAGGGTACAAGGTAATAGTTTAACGGCTCGTCGCCACAGCGGCACAGCCGTGGCTGCCGCCGCGGGCGCTACTGCTGCGGCGCTGCTGCTGCGGTCGCGGCCTCTACGGCCTCCGCCGCCGCGCGCTTGCGGCCGCCCGCTCTGGGGGCGCGCGCGGGTTTCGTCAGAAGTTCGTCAGGGCTTCGCGTCCTCCGCCTCCACCTTCCGCTTGCGCGTGGATCCGCCGCCACCTCCCGTCGGCTTCGCAGAGGGTCCGGACGGAGCGCTGTCGTGAGCGTTCGAGAGGTCGCCTGGTCCGTCGTTGGCCGGTTTCGTCATTCGTCGTTGGCCCGTCTCGTCGCCGATTTCGTCAATGGCCTCCCGCGCGCTCACGACAGCGCCCTGGTCCTCCGCGCTGGGCGCCGTCTTGGGCGCCGGCCGCTTGCGCGGCTTTTTTTCGGGCGGCGCCGCGCCACTCTCATCCGCGGGGGCTGCTGCCGTACCGTCGGCCGCGCCCTTTGGCGCGCCGCTGGCCGCGCGCTTGCCCTTGGAGGGCGGGGCGGGCGGCAGCTCACCTTTGGCAGCTCCTTCGCACGTGGCGGCGGACTTGAGCAAGCGAGTGAGCACGTCACGGAAGAGCGCCGTTCCGAGCACCGCCTCGATCGGACGCGGCCCGCCGCCGGGGAGGCCAACGGCCGGCCCAGCGGTCGGTGGGTAGTCCCACTCCCACTCGTCCTCGTCGGTGACCCATTCTCGCTTCGAGTAGCCGTCGAGGAGCACCTGTGAAGGGAGGTCGAGGCGCCGTGGTGAGCGTTTGGGGAGGTCAAGGCGCCGTGGTGAGCCTATGGGGAGGTCAAGGCGCCGTGGTGAGCGTTTGCATGCAAGGCGGGCGCGCATGGGCACGAGAAGCCGTCGAGGAGTACCTTGAGGCCGCGCTTGGTGTCGACGCTCTCGACGACGCCGCCGTAGGGCACCGGGACGCCCTCCTCGTTGTAATAGATGCGCAGGCGCATGCCGACGGCTTGCTTGCGGCTCACCCCGTGCAAGCCGACGACGACGAGGTCCTTCTCGGCGCTCGCGACGGCGCTCGCGTGCTCGGCGGCACCCGCCGGAGCGCCGTGATGAGCGCCCTCGGCGGCGCCACGCGTGGCGACGGCAGCAGGCGGCGCCACCGTGGGCGGCGGCGGAGCGCCGTGGTGAGCGCCGGGGCGCATGGCGTAGGCGCCGTGATGAGCGGCGGCGGCGGCGTGGCTCGCGGCGTGCAGGCTCGTCGCGAGCGGCGGCGGCATGGCGCTCATCACGGCGCTCGGCACCCCGTTCGTCTCGATGGGCGTCGTACTGGGCGCCCCAAACGGCGTCGTATTGGGCGCCCCGAACGGCGTCGTATTGGGCGCCCCGAACGGCGTCGTATTGGGCGCCCCGAACGGCGTCGTACTGGGCGCCCCGAGAGGCGGGCGCTGAGGGTGCACCACCCGAGGGAGGGCATGCAACGGCGCTGCGCTGGCGTCGTACTGGGCGCCATTGAGGTGCGTCGTGCCGGGCGCGCCGAGGGTGGCGGGTAGCGGCAGTCGCGCCGGCTCGAGCGGGGGCGAGATCGGCAGCCCTTCGGAGCATAGGAGCGAGGCATGGGGCGCCGTGGCGAGCGTCTCGTAGCCATGGGGCGCCGTGGCGGGCGGTAGCGCCGTGGCGGGCAACGTGCGTTCGACGGCATCGAAGATTGCGTTGGCATCGATGGAAGTGGCGCCGTCCCGGGCAGGCAGTCCAGCGGCGCTGGCGGCGGCGCTGGCGGCGGCGCTGGCGGCGGACAGCGCGGTGGCGGTGGCCACACGCGCCGCGACAGGGATAGCGGCGGCAGCGGCGGCGGCGGGCAAGTGGTAGTAGAGGTTTGGTGTGAACTGCGGTGTGAAGCCGTGGATTGCATGCTGATTGCATGCTGATTGCGGCGGGAAGCCGTGGAAGGTTGGGTGCATCGGGACGGCGCTGCCCAGGACGGCGCTGCCCAGGACGGCGCTGCCCGGCGGCGGAGGCTGCAGGACTGTGGGCGGCGGCGGCAGTGGAACCTGCTGGGAGCCCAGGACGGCGCTACCCAGGACGGCGCTGCCCGGGACGGCGCTGCCCGGGACGGCGCTGCCCGGGACGGCGCTGCCCGGCGGCAGTGGAACCTGCTGGGAGCCTAAGGGCAGCGGCTGCAGCAGCGGGTGGTGTTGCGTCGGCGGCGGAAGCCCGAGGGAGCCATCGTAGAGGCCGGAGCGCTGCGGCGGCGCTGTGGGGAAAGGCTGGCACGCCGTGCTCGCTGTGGACACGTCGAGCGAGGGGAGTGCCGGTGAGGGGAGTGGTGCCGAGCTCGCAAGGGGAGCGTACTCTGAGATCAACTTGGTGAGCAGCCCGCGCAGCGTGGCGCCCTCGTCGAAGGCAATGCCGACCTTGTCCATCGCCTCGAGCGCCTCGCCGAGCACCACTGGGCCCGCATAGTGCGTCAGCGCACGGTGCACCGTCTTGAGCGCCGCCTCAGCCTTCGCGAGGTGCGCGAGCAGCTGGTTCCACAGCGCGCCACTCACGCGCAGCTTGGCCCCCTCGCGCTGCACGCGAAGCAACTCGCCCATCGGCGGGCGCCCGCCCGTGCGCTGCCACTGCGCCGGCGCAGGAGCGCCGTTCTGGGCGGACGCGCCGTTCTGGGCGGACGCGCCGTTCTGGGCAGACGCGCCGTTCTGGGCGGACGCGCCGTTCTGGGCGGACGCGCCGTTCTGGGCGCCCCGCTGCGTCGGAGCGCCGCCGGCCGCGCCCGTCGCGCCGTTCTGGGCGCCGGCCGCGGCGGCGGCGGCGGCGGCCGCGCAGCCGTCGAGGAGGGTGTGTGCCTGCCGCCCCCACGCGACCACCTTGGCCGAGTAGTCGCGAAGGGGACCCATCGAGGGGAGCGCCATGTTGAGCGCCTCGCCCTTGGCGAGCAGCTGCTCGAGGCGGCTCGGGTCAGAGTCGGTCTGTCCACTCATGCACTGCGCGGCCTCGCCCTCCCAAGCCTTGGCCTCGAGCAGCCGCTCGTGCGCGTGCGTCAGCTCGGCGAGCACAGCCGCCTTCTCGGCCGCGAGCCACGTCGCCTCCAGCTGCGGATCCAAGCGGCGCGTCGGCGCGCCCGGCGCGCCTGGCTCGCCCATTACAGCGCCCACGCCCAATACAGCGCCATTGGCCTCGGCGGGCTCGGGCGCTGTGTTGGGCGCTGCCGCCATCGGCGCGTCGTCGCCGAGCAATGCGGCGGCGGCCTGCAAGGCTGCGCTGCGTGCCGCCTGCATCGCCGCCGCAGCGGCCGCCGCAGTCGCCGCAACTCCCCCGAGCGGTGCAGCTGCGCCGCCCCCCTTTTTGGAACCCCTTGGTGCGGGGGCACTACCGCTGCCGCTGCTACCGCTGCCGCTGACGCTAACGAGGGCCTCCTCGATCGCGCTGCTCACGCCGCCCGCCCTCGCAGAGCTCAGCAGCTCTTCGAGGCTCTGGAGGGACACCGTCGAGGTGCCCACGGCGGCGCTCGCTGCGGCGCTCGCGGCTGCGGTTGCCGGCACGCCCGACGCCGTCGTGGGCACCTCGCCGCCCAATACAGCGCCGTCCAATACAGCGCCCGCCGCCGTCGTGGGCACCTCGCCGACCGCAACGGCACCGCCGGCCGTCGGCGGCGCGGCTGGGGCGGGCGGCGGCGGCGTCGGCGGCGCGGCTGGGGCGGGCGGCGGCGGCGGCGGGCGCAGCTGGCGTGCCCACCGCCATCCTTTGAGCAGCGCGACCAGATCGCACTCGAGTCGAAAGCGTTCGCCTTCTTCGAGCCATCGGCACAGCTCCTCGTTCGTGACGCCACCGCCCACCGCGTGCACGACGTGCCCTCTGGGGCCGGGGGGCACGCCCAATACAGCGCCCGCAGGCGGGGCATGGCGCGCCGTATTGGGCACGACCGTCCGTCGATACGATTCGAGCAGCGTGGGTAGCAGCTCGAGCTGCCACGTGGACACGTTGGTGACCGCCTTTTCGAGCAGCTCAGCCTCCTCGATGCGCACCTGATGAGGGATCCAATCAGCACGCACTCAGCATGCACTTTGAATGCACTTTGGATGCACTTTGCATGCAACCAGAGCTGCAATGTGCATGCACTCATCAGCTCGGCCTCCTGCTGGCGCATGCATTCAGCAGCTCGGCCTCCTGGCGGCGCACCCGTAGCTTGGCCACCTTGCGCACTCAGTGGCAGCAATCAGTGATTCGTCAATTGCAGCCACTCATGGCGGCGCACCCGTAGCTTGGCCACCTTGCGCACGTGCTGCTCCGCCTTGTGCACGCTCGGCAGCCGCTTGATCTGCGGCGCGGTCACGCGCGGCTCGAATGGGAAGTTCACGCCGCGCTGTTCACAGCACCTTGGGCAGTGGAACGTGGCCGTGGCGCCCTCGGCTGTGAACAGCTTCGACTTGGCAGGCGAGATGCCGAGGCAGGTGATGTGGTACCACCCCTGGCATCCTTCGCACTCGATCATGGTGACGCCTGACGAATCCCAACGTGACGAGCCCCAAGGCGCGCGGCCCATCAGTCGCACTCCATCGCAATCAACGAACCCCAACGTGACGAACCCCAAGGCGCGCGGCCCATCAGTCGCACTCCATCGCAATCAGTGGCTGCCATCCGCGGCACGCACCGGACGAACCCCAAGGCTGGCGGCACACGCAGTAGATGGCCTCGCCGTCGCTCTCGAGGATCTCATGAAGGGTCGACATCTGGATGGCCGCGTGTTTGAACATGGAGCGCGTCTCCTCTAGCCACCCCTGCCCACCCGCCTCGCGCTCCTTGAGCCCATCGACCTTGTCGGAGAGCAGATGGATCTTAGTGTACTGCTTCACACACTTGGCGAGCTCGTCGAGCGTCGCCGTGGGCGCCTGCAGCGCGTCCGCGGCCGCGAGCCACGTCTCGGCGTCGCTCATCTGGCGCTCGAGCAACGACTGCTCAGGCATGAGCACGTGCAGCTGCTGCCCCTGGATCGCGAGCTCGCGCATCTCGGCGAGCGCCACCTGATGAGGGAGGCAATCAGAGGTCATCAGAGGAAATCAGAGGTCGTCTCGGCGAGCGCTACCTTGTCGGTCGTGAGGACCCGCTCAGCGCGCGCCCTCCACTCGCCGGCCTGCTGCAGCGTCTGCTGCAGCGCCGCCCACTCGGCCGCCGCGCTGCGCCACTCGGCGCGGCCGCGCGCGCCGTCGTGCGCTTCTGCTGTGGCCTCCGCGCTGGGCGTCGTGGTGGGCGCGGCCGTGGCGCTCGGCTCGGCCCCCCTCTCTCCCTCGGTCGCGGCCGCCATCGTGGCCGGCGAGCTGGCGCTCGCACCGCTGCCCAGGGCCGCCTCGGCGCGCAGCGGCTCGCCGCCACCAACACGATCGGCGTCCGCGCCTGCCTCAGCCCCGGCGGCGGCGCCCAACTCGGCGCCCAGCTCGCACGGGGTTTCGTCAAGGCCGAGCGCGCGCCCCTGCTCGAGCAGCGGCGCCATCTCGTCCAGCTGCCCACCGCCCTCCTCCTCCTGACGAAACTTGACCTCCTGCCGCCACGAGCGCAGCCGGAGCGTCGTGGCCATCCCCACAGCGACCGAGAGCGCCTCCGATTCGCGCAGCAGCTCGCGGAGCCTCTCTCGGGCCGCCGCCGTGCCCGCCACCGCCCTCCGCGCTGTCCCGAGCGCGCCCCCCCGCCGCGCCGGCGGCCACGCCCTCTTCGCCGTCGTCGGCGGCTCCACCTCCATCGGTGTCGGCTGCCCATTGGCGTGCGCCGGCGCGCCGTCCGGCGCTCGGTACGGCGCGCCGTCCGGCGCTCGGGACGGCGCTCTGTCCGGCGGCGCCGATGTGGCCTCTTCACACTTGGCCTCTTCACACTCGGCCAGGGCCGCTTCGGCGCGGGCTGTCCAGCTCTCGGCATCGCGCAGCTGCGCCGCAAGGGCGTACACCTCGGGCAGCGTGATCGGGAGCGCCTGCCCCGCCTCGTACAGGCGCAGCGCTTCGTCAAATGAGGCGCGCGTCGCGACGCCGCGAGTCGAGCGTGCGTTGAGCGATCGGCGGCACTGCTCGAGCCACGCCTTGGCGTCGGCGACGGACTGGCGGAGCGTCTCCACGGGTTCCATGGAGACGCCATCCGCGTCGGCTTCGGACAGGAGCGCGGCGGCGTCCTTGATCGTCGGCTTGCCCTTGAGCTCCGCGTCCAAGCGCACCGCCCATGCGCGCGCCGTCTCGAGCTTGGCGACCAGCAACTTGGTCGTCTCGGCCGGCATCGTGCCACTCTTGCCGACGAGCTCCTCGAGGTCCTCGATCGTCGCGGGGCCCTTGAGCGCGAGCGCCGCCTGGCCGCGCCACGCATCCCCCGCTTGCTGATCGGAGACCAGCTTGACCTCGGGCAGCTCGATGCCCTTGGCCCTGGCCTCCTTGACGAGCGCCATGAGCTCCTGCATCACATCCATTGTCGAATTGTGAGCGGTCATCAGTGGTCATCAGCGGTCATCAGTGGTCATCCGTGGTCATCCGTGGTCATCAGTGGTCATCAGCGGTCATCAGCGGTCATGAGCGGTCATGAGCGGTCATCAGTTGAAATCACCTGCCACTCGGCATTCGACTCCATCGCCGCCTTGGCGCGCTGCAGCCAGCCACGTACGGTGCCCAGCCGGCCGTCGAGCACCTCTTGCTCGGCAAGGTTGAGGTTGAGCTCCTCAGCGCCAGTACTCAGCTCGTCGAGCAGCTTGAGCACCGTCGGCGTCACTGGGACGGGCGGCACCAGCAGCGCCCGCGCATCCTCGGACCACTTGCGCGCCATGTCGAGACGGTCGCGCACCTGTGGGGAGGGGAGAGGGCGTCGTGGTGAGCACTTGCATGCCCTCCCGCGCCATGTCGAGACGGTCGCGCACCTGGGTGATCTCGACCGCGTCAAGGCGCAGCGTGGCTGCCTCACCGAGCAGCCCCTCGACGACGGCGACCGAAAGGCGAGCGCCTGAGGCTTTGCGAGACGACGTCCGCCGGAGCAGCTCATTGTTGACCGTCGTCATCCACTTTTTGCACGCCGCCGTGCGATCGCGCAGCACGTCGGCCTCGGGCACCTTGATCCGCAGAGCCTCGGCCTCGCGCTGCAGGTCCTGCAGCTCGCGCAGCTCGCAGCTCGCCTTGAGCATCGCTTCGCGCGTGCCAGCGAGCCAGGCGTCGACGCGCCGCAGTCGGCCGCGCACCTCCTCGACCTCGGCCAGCCGCAGAGGAATGCGCTCCCCCTCAGCCAGCAGCGCCTGCAGGCCCTCCGTCGTCTGCGGGCGGGCGAGCTGCTCGGCACAGCGCGCCTGCCACGACGCGCCGTGCTGGAGCGCCTCACTGAGCATCGCGAGGCGCCCCGTCGAGCCCGTCGAGCCGAGGTACTTTAGGATGTGGCGGTTGAGGTCCGCCCCTCGGTCGGGCAGGCCATGCGCTTCACGCAGCTGCTTCACACTTCGACCAAGCTTGTGCGCCGCCGCGCCGTCGTGCACAAGCTTCTCGAGCTCCTTGATCTTGAGCACCGCGCCACCGCGAGATTGAGATTGAGATTGAGATCTCAACGACCCTTGGGGCTCGTCGTCCGGCGCAGCCGGCGCCGCGCCGGCGCCGGCGCCGGGCTCCGCGGCAGAAGGCTGAGCCGCGCCCGCTTGCGCGTCTTGGCTGCTCCCGAGGAGCGCGTCCACTTGCGCGCTCCACTCGCTCACCGCCACGCGCACCGCCTCGGCCTGCTGTCGCTCGTGCGTCTCGAGCAGCGCGGCCGCGGCCGCCTCGTCCTCGCTGCCGCGGCCGAGCGCGGCGAGCGAGGTGGGCAGCGTGCCACTGACCGCGTCGGCGATGCCAGGCGCGAGCACGTTGGGGAGGAGCAGAAAGGCAGAGGCATGCGCGGCGCCCACCACCGCGAGCAGCGCCTCGCCAGCCGCGTGCCCGAGTGCCTGCAGCTGCGCCGCCGTCTCGTCCGGCAGCGCGCCCAACCACTGCTTGGCAAGGAGCAGGGTCGCCTTGGCCCTGGGCAGCGAGTAGCCACTCAGGTGCAGGTGCGTCATCAGGTACTCGGCGAAGAAGGCGTCGGACAGCGTCGCGCTCTCCACCAGCCGGTGTGCGAAAGCGAGCAGCTCGCACAGCGCCTCTTCGGCACAGACTTCGGGCACCCAAGCAAGAGAGCCCGCGCCGACGGCCAGGGGCTTCTCGGCCGGGTCGCGCTCCGCGCGAAGCATCGTGGGCGCGATCTGGTACTTGGTCGCGTCGACGCGCGCGGGCTTACGCGGCATGCCACGCTCCGCGTTCTCGTGGCTCTGGTTGGCCTCGGCGAGGAGCTCCGCTTCAGTCTTCTTCTTACGCTTACCTTGACTGTGCGCCGGGCAGGCCCACTCGCCCTCGGGCGCCACGTCGAGCGGCGGGTCGACGCAGTGCAGGTGATACGAGCGGTCGCACCGATCACACAGGATCAGCTCGCCACTCGAGCCGCACTTGAAGCAAAAGTCGTCGTTCGTGTCCTCGGGCTCGTCAGCCGGTGGCGCGGCCGGCAGGCTGGAGGAGGAGGAGGAGCCGCCACCTTTGCCCGACGACGGTTTGCTGCCACTGTCCCATGCCGATGCTGCGATGGGGAGCACGCAGCGCGTCAGCACGCTCGATGGTCAGGCGAATACGCAGGGAGAACGCGCCGCGGGGCTGTGGCTGTGCCTGGCGGCGCTCGCGGGCTGGACAGAGAGAGGAATGGTTGGTGCCACGCGCACCCTGGATGGCTTTCGCGGCGAAGTCATCGTCACCGCTGAACCCACGGTATGGTACCAGCCTGGCACAGGTAGGATAAGCCAGGCCATTGGCGGCCATCCTTCTGCTGCGGAGGAAAAGAAGTGAGTTGCGGCGAGAGCGCTCGGAGCGAAACACGCGCCGACGCCGCCCAGTCGCCCTCGTGTGCGCGCCGCCGCCGTCGGGTCGTCCATCGGGACGCCGTCGCGTGTGTCCTCCGACGGTGCCCTTTGCTTTCACTAACCATGCCCCCCACGGACGACGAGTTGCTCGCAAGCAACCCGGATGCAGCCATGTTAATCGCAGCCGGCGCGCCACGCAAGGAGGTCCTCCAGAACCTTCGCATGACCGCTGAGACGTCTGGTCCACTCAAAGGCGTGATCATGCGCGCCGACCGCTCGCGCTTCGCCTCGTCGGTGCTCCCGCTCGGTGCCTTCCACATCTCCGCCGTCGCGGCGCTCGGCATGCCGCTCGCCGACGGCGCTCTCGGTCTGCTGCTGCTGCTGCTATTGCTCGTCGTGCACCGCATGCTCTGGGTGCGCCTGGTGCCGCCGATGGTCTTGGCGGCCGAGCCTCCGCCGCTCCTTGGGGCGCCAACGTCGCTCTCCACCGCAGTCTTCCTCGCCGCCGCCTCGCTTGCAGTCTCGCTGCTCTCCCCTGCGGGCTCCATCATCGGTGGCAGCATGAGCGCCGTGCTCGCCGCTTGCGCCGTCACCGCGGCCGTCGTCGCCTCGGGCCAGCCTACCGACCAAGCTGCCGCCACCTCAGCCCCATCGCTGCTGCCGCCCCTCGTCCCCGCGCTGCCTTCGTGGCTCGTGCGCGGCGCGGGCTCGCTCATCGTCACTCTCGTCGCGTCACTCTCGTCCTTAGGCTACCACGGCGTGATACGCGCGAGCTGCCCCGCCGCTGCCGCCACGAGCCCGTGCGCCGCCGCGGCGTCGCACACGCCTCTCGTGGCCGCATGGGCCATGCTCGTCGGCCTCGTCGTCGCGCTCGAGCACTCGCTCGAGCGCGCCGAGGGGCCGCAACCGCCACCGAGCCGTTCGGATCGCTCGGATCGGGCTGACTTGCGGTTGCTCACTATGTACCAGCCCGGACCGGCGGTGCTTCCGAGCCGATCGGACGCGTGGCCGCTCATCGGGCAACAGCTGTGGCTGCGGCTTCGGCCGCTGCTTCCCGCGGCCCTCTCCGGTGCAGCGGCACGCGCTTGCCAGCTGGCGATCGGGGCGACGCTTGCGGCGTGGCTCGCGCCTTCGGCGGTTGACTCGCTTGGCGCTCTCGCTCTCGCGCTCAGCGGCGGCTGTACGCCCTGCGCCGCACCGGCGGCCGAGGAGCTCTCCATGGGCGACGCGCCGGGCAGCGAGGCGGCCGCGTCCGCCGCGTCCGCCGCGTCCGCCGCTGGCCTCGGGCTTTGGTTCTCGATGCTGCTGCGCAGCTGGGCCTTCGTCGCCTCATGCCGACTCGGATTCAGCGCCGTGCACGTGGCGTACACGCAGCCACTCGATTTCCGACGTGCCTCGGCGTCTCCGCTCGGCGACGAGAAGGTCCTCATGGCGGCCATGGCCAAGGAGGCGCCGCCCCTCACGCAGCACCTCGCCTACCTAGACGCGGTCACTCTCGCTCGACACGAGCCCGCGCGACGCCAAGCGCTCTTCTTGTTCAATGGGGGCGCCGCGTGGCACGGCTTCCTCGAGCTCCTTCTCAAGCCCATCGACGTGATGGCGGCTAATCTGAAGGCGCGCAAGGCCCGCGCAGTTCAAGAAAAGGCGCGCGCTCCAAACGGCACCTCCATTCACACCTCCATGCACACCTCCATGCACGCCTCCGCCCTTCCGAAAGGCTCGCTGCCCCTGCTTGCAAGTGCTCACCACGGCGCCCGCCCCACCCTCTCCCCCCACAGTCCGCCGTTCCCAAAGGCTCGCTGCCCCTCGCTCTGCGACGTCTGACCGCGCGGCTAACCGCCATGCGTGCGGCGATGGACGAGCAGGCGGCACGGAGCTTGATCCTTGGCTCGACGCAGCTCGTCGTGTGGGCCGCTGAGGCCTCGAGCTGCCTGCTCGCCGCCGCGTTGATAGAGGACCAGGCGGGCGTCGTGCACAAGAAGGGATCGCTCAGAACGGCGCTTGCCTCGCTCACGAGCTGCCTGCAAGCTCTGGAGGCGTTCACGGCGGGCGGCGGCGCGCCACTCGGCGGCGCGCGCACGCGCCAGCCCGCCGCGCAGCAGGCCATCGCGCTGCGTGTAGGCGAACGCAGCGGACCCGCGCAAGACCGCGCTCAGAACGACGCTCATCGAGCGGAGGCCGTCAAGGGCGCAATCAGCCGCGCGCTCTTTCTGCTCATGCAGACGTATGGCTACCGCGCCATCGCCATCGAGGCGGCGCACTTGCCCGAGGAGCAGAGGCAGCGGCTCCAGGCATTCTTGCGCGAAGCGGGTATGCTGATCATAAATCATCATCCCTAACGTGTGATGCACGGAGAAGGCCGCGAGATCATGTGTGGGGCGCGCGCACTGGGTCTGGGAGGCACGCTCAACGGACGTGGGGGAGGAGAGAGAGAGGGCTTCTCATTCAACCTTGTTTGGGTTCGATGTGACTCCTTTTATGGTTCAGCAAATTTCCTAATCCAGCGACAATTAATCAACTTCCTTCTGCAGGTTCTGCTATTCGCACGAACAAAAACTACTCGAATGCTGTCGACGCACGTCCCCAACCTCGAATTCGGGGCACGTCCCCAACCTCGAAAAATGAGTTCGAACCATTTATGGCGCAAAAGTGGCATTTCCTAATCCGGCGACAAGAATCAACTCCTACTCGCTCGAACAAAAACTGCCCGAATATGCTGCCGTCGCACGTCTCCAACCTCGATCGCCACGAGACGACGCGTCTGCGACTATGCAGTAGCTGCTCCAAGTCACTGAAGAGCGGCTCGGCGGTCCTGATGGCTCTCGATCAGCCGTTCTGCTCCGAGCGCTGCCGATCTGAGTTCGTGTTCACGCAGGCTACTCCTAACTCGGAACCGTATACTCGAGCATACAGACAGCGAAGCGAAGGACAGGGCGTGTTCATTTCGGATCCAAAGCGCTCGAAGGATTCGCCTCAAAGCCCTCGAGAGTTCATCCAATTGTATCCAGTCACTCAGCCAAGATGGAGCGAAAGCTCGCTTGCCACATAGTCACTCGCAGCTTCAATGGCAGCGCAGCTGTGCGGTGACCACACTGCGTGAATGTGCAGACAAAGGCCGTTATCTGCATAGACTGTGTGTGGCACGCCGTCCTCGGCCATGTCTGAGACTGTGGCAGTCTGTCGCACGGTATGTCCGTCTCTCTCGGCGGCATGCTTGTGGCGGTTGCCGGTTGGGTATAGGACACATAGGTCTGGCGCATGCGCGCCCCGCCCGTTAACGGCGCGCTGTCAAGGAATGGCGGATTGTGGACTAATCCAGAGATCCTCAACGTTACGTTTCATAACTACACACGTGCGTACGTGACTTCTGACTACCGGCTGCGACGCTTACTGTCGCTTCTCGATTGATACACTTCCGCCCCGGGGCGGGGGCTACGTGCTGTGTGTCGCCTGTCCGCTTCCCACTCCGCTTATTCGCATGCTCGGAGATAGACGAGAAAGAAGAAGGAAGTACCCGAGGCGCCACCCGCTGCCGGGGCGAGCGCGGGCGCCGCGAATACGGCACGATGAGGGATCAAGTGGGCCAGTCCAGCCTAGTCCGTGAGCTCCGCTCGCCCATACCGTTCAAGCTGCTCTCACTTCTTTGGCGCGCGTGGCAGCTTGGCGCCCAGCTCTCGCTCCATCTTAGCGATGAGGGCATTGTTGGGGATCGCCTTGCCCGACTCATACTCTTGAACCGTCTTCACGTCGGTCATGAGCTTCTGCGCTAGATCCTTTTGCGACATACCCTTTGCGTTGCGCGCCTGCATGATCGCCTTCTTGAGGTCAGCGCTGACCGTTTGGTCTGTGGCGGGCGGGCATTCGGCGGATGTGAGCTCGGCATTGCGCACGGGGCGGAGAGGGAGCACCGCTTCGAGAACAAGCCGAGGCTTACGCTTGAGCTCCTCGGTCTCATCCTCAAGCTGCTGGTTGGTCTTGCCTGCGACCTTGGACATTGATGGACCCGGGCCCGCCGGGGCACCACCCGGGCCGCGGGCGGACTGCGGACGGGCAGAAGTTGGCCGGCTGCTAAACACGACGTTGGCACCCCAGTCCTGCGGCGTGCGCATCCGGGTGAGGAAAGTGGGGACCGCGAGGCGCGTGGAAGTGGCCCGGGAGCGGTGATTCGCGTGGGTGGGGCACGCGCGATGATGGGACTGCGGGGCAATAGCAATCATGCGGCGTCCCACCTGACCAGCCATCTCTCCGCGCGACGGCATCAGTGCGTGCTTTCTTCCAGCGGCGCGTGCTTTCTGATCAAGATCCGGCAGACGCCTCGGGACGCTTTTTCAGTGTGAACGTGAACGTACATGTAGTAGAACACGCAGGGCCATCGGAAAAACTCTTCGCGTCATTTGGCCGGGATTTCCGACGCTGCGAGCAAAAGTCGATCAACACCCACCTTTTGCACGTTCGAGCATCTTCGAGCATGCCGGCGGCGCGGGTCGGCATCAGCACCCGCGAGCATCACGGCTCGGATGCGAGCCCAGCGCCGCCCAAGAAGCAGCAGATGACCGACCTCACGCTCTGCTTCAGCCTTTGCTCGCTCTTTGACTTCGACAAGTCCGGCATGGTCACGCAAGAGGACTGGATCCGTGGCATGCAATGCCTCATGCTCGACGATCTGGGCAACGACCCGAAGATGTGGGCCAAAATGACCGAGATGCATGGCGTCCGCGACGGCGGCAAGGCCATGGTCGACGTGAACCGCCTCGCAGACATCGTGCCCATCGACCCTCGAGTGGCGGTGCTGCTCAATGCCGTCGTCAAGGGTCTAGTGGGCATGCGCGACTTTGTCGAGCGCTCATTCCGTAAGGAGACCAAGGAGGCGGAGGTGAAGCAATCGCGTGCGCTGATCAACATCCGCCGGCGCATCATGCATCCCGTGCTCCATGCATGGAAGACGTACGTCACGCAAAACAAGAACCTGCTTCGAAAGAGCGCCGGCCAGGGACTGTTTTACAAGCAGCACAAGGCGTTTCGGCAGTGGAAGTACGCGCGTGAACTCTGCATCGAGGAGAAGCTCGAGGCACGTCGGCAGGCGCGCCAGAACAAGAAGCTCGCCGCCGCCGCCGGCCGTTTCATGAACGCTAAGATGTCGATTGCATGGAACTCGTGGAAGGCGATGTATGTCGAGCGCAGAAAGATGCTCAAGATCTTCGGGAAGCTCAAGTATCGGGCGGCCAGCTTGGCGTGGAACTCGTGCGTGGAACTCGTGCCGCCCCGCCGCGCCCGCGCCCGCGCTCACTACAGCGCCTCTACGCGCCTACGCCCAATACAGCGCCTCTCACGCGCCTCCGCGCGCGCGCAGTCTCTGTTACCTCGCCCCGCGTCCTGTGCTGTGCACGCCCCGCTCCTGCCATGGGAATGCTCTCGACCCTCTACCAGGGTGTAACCTGAGGGACAGAGTAGAGAGCTGTCACCCTCCATGGAGCCATGGGAATGCTCTCTACTCTGTGCTCGCACCCTCCTGCGGCGGCCTACTCTTGGAATGCTCTCTGCACTGCCCTCACCTCCTCCGGCTCGCCACGGCCTGCATACAAGTGCTCACCACGGCGCCCATGTGCTCGCCACGGCCCTGCCCTCGTTGCAGATGGCTCGAATTGCTCGCCGAACGCGACCGCATGAAGCGCTTCTTCCGGCGACTGATGAACATGGAGCTCGCTCGGAGCTTTTCAAGCTGGCTCTCTCACCTCGACGACCTCGCCGAGCAGGCGCGACTGATTGGCTCTGATTGCGTCTGATTGCGTCTGATTGCGTCTGATTGCGTCTGATTGCGTCTGATTGCGTCTGATTGCGTCTCTGAGTGCATGCTGACGACCTTGCGCGAGGAGCGAGCCAAATCGAGCGCGACGCTGTGATTGCCTCTGAGTGCTTCTAATTGCCTCTAATTGCCTCTCATTAGGCGCGCGAGGAGCGTTCCAAGTCGAGCGTGGTGCGCCGCTTCCTTCTCAAGGACGTGGGGCGGGCGCTCAACCACTGGACGGGGCTGTGGCGCGAGAGGCAGCGCTTCAAGCTCATCGGCCGCCGGATGGGCTTCGACGGCGGCCTCTCGCGTGCCTGGCGCCAGTGGGAGCACCTAGCCGCGGACGATCAGAGGCGCAAGGGGATCATCGGCCGCTTCGCCAACGTGGGCCTCACGCGAGCGCTCAATCGATGGCTTGAGTCGCTGGAGGAGCGGCGGCTGATGCGCCATTTCCTCAAGCGCGCGATGAACGGTGGGCTCGCGCGCGCGTTGACGAGCTGGTACGAGACGATGCATCAAGGTGCGTTGCCGCCGCCCCTTGGGCTCCGCACCCGTCTGGAAGGGGTGTCATACTGTCTGGAAGGGGCCTCCTCGAAGGTCTGGAAGGGGCCTCCTCGAAGGTCTGGAAGGGGCCTCCTCGAAGGTCTGGAAGGGGTGCCTCCTCCGATCCTCATTCATTCGGCCGTCCGCGCGCGCCGCCGCTTGTCGTGCCCGCTCACGCCCTCCACGCACCGCCCCTCTCCCCGCCTTCTCCCCGCCCCGCACAGCCAAAAAAGACCATGCGCGACTCGCGCGCTTCGGCGCCAAGTTCCTCAAGCTCAGAGAGTTGCGCGCTTGGAACTGCTGGCTCGGCCTGCTCGAGGAGCGCGCTCGCCTGAAGGTGGTGGCGCGGCGCATGATGCAGGTCGGGGTAGTGAGGGCCATCAACCAGTGGTGTGCGTACCTCGACGGGCAGGAAAGGTGAGCGTCGCGTGTTCCTCTGCCCTCGGTTCCTCCCTCTGTGTGGTGCTCATCCTCTCTCTCTCCCTCTGTGCGGTGCTCGCCGCCGCCTGTCTCGTTGTCGCGTAGGCTACGCGGCCTCGCCACCCGCTTCACCAACTCGCCGACGGTCAAGGCGTTCAACTCATGGGTGGCGGTGCTCGGAGAGCTGCGCAAGCTGCGCGGCCTCTTCGGGCGCGCCCTCGACGGTCGGCTCTCGCGCGCCTTCAACCAATGGCTCAACTCGAACTACTCGCTCAATCAGCTCTCCAAGTTTGGCGCGCGCATGGCGAATGCCGTCGCCCTACGCGCCTGGAATCAGTGGATCCACGTCTGCGCCGAAATAGGTCGGTTACGTGTCTTTGGCCGACGCATGCTCATGCAGGCGGCGAGCAAGGCCATCAACACATGGGTCGAGTTCGTCGACGAGCAGGCGCGCCTTCGTCGCTTTGGGCTGCGGCTACTCCACAGGAACGTCATCAAGGCGCTCAACACATGGGAGGTCGAGGCGGGCAAGAGGCGACGAATGCGCGCCTTCCTGGGTCGGATCCTCAATACTCGCGTCGCGCAGGCCTGGAACCAATGGACCGGCGCCGCGGATGAGCACAACCGCATGGTGCTCTTTGCGAGCAAGATGCTGCAGCAGCAGTCTCTCAAGGCGTGGAACAAGTGGTACGCGCAGATAGCCACCTTTTGGAGATTGCAGGAGGTCGCGCATCGCATGATGAACCTGGGGGTGCTACGTGCCTTCGAGACGTGGCTCAGCGTCCGAGAGAAGGACACGAAGATGTCGCGGCGTGAGCGTGCGTGGATGACCATGTTCAAGATGCGGAAGCTGACGCGCGCGTGGCGGCTATGGCGCACAAACGCGCACGAGCAGGTTGCACGCGGGCGCATCCGTGACACCTTCCACTTCTCCAAAAAGGCCGCCGAGGAGGAAACCTTCGCCGAGGCTGTAGATTGGCGAAAGCAACTCAACTCGAAGCGGACGAAGGCGTGACCGTCATGGTTGCCGGCAGCGCGTCGGCGCGTACAAACAACAAAGGAGAAAAGTCGGCACCCGTACAAAAGGTACAATGATTAGCGTTCCCGTTCCGGTTTGGAGCGAGCGAGCATCTTTTTATACAATGTTAGTTGGAGCAGGAAAATCGGGAATAAACGTATTTCGGTCGTGAGTCGCGAGTCGACTCAGACACGAGACCGTCGACAGGCGGGGCCCCCCGGCGCCCCGCCGCCGCCCGACCACCGCGTGCCGCACAGCGTCAGCGACACCCGTCAGCCCTGTGTCCCCCTCGCTCAGCCCACAGCCGCTACGACGCGCTAACCCCCTAAAAGCTCTCTCGGGCCCACATCAGACATCTCACACGGATCAGCACCAGGGTGCCACGGTGGCGTGCACGAGCCCAGGCACATGATGACATGAAGCACGATCTCGATCGACACACAGCTGTACCGTTTGAGGTAGGTGAGCAGCGGTGATCAATCGCGACTGCTCATCCCGTGATTGCTGCCACGACGCAACCCGAGGCCGCCATACGCGTGCAGGAGAGACCCCGTGCACATCACAGGGTCCTCCATGTTTGGTCCCTGCAGAACGAACGGGTTCGTATCGCCGAGAACCTTGGTCGGACGCGGAGTACGGTGGCTGCGCTGCGTGACGTCGGCCAGCTCGGCCAGCCGGCTATCGAACGCCGAACGAGGAGTGCGGTGGTTCGTGCCGTTGGGTGATGAAGACCACCCATTCTGCGCATTCTGCGCCTTGGGTAGGGACATTGCTTTCTTGTGTGCCGCCTCCAGCCGGGCGAATTCCTTCTGGGCGAGCGCGCCTCGCTCAGCGAGACTCAGTGGCCTTTCTGGGATATCTAGTGTGAGCGCCTGCACCGGCTCAGCGTGGCCGATGCGGGTGGGCATGTTCGAGGAGGCCCTTGAGGACACGGCGGCGGCCATTTTGTGGACTGAAAATGGCGAGAGCTGAGTTGTTTCATCTGAAACGGCGGTTTTCGCAAACGTAGATCGAGGGGGTGGTTGACGAGCAACGGCTAGATAGTCGACACACGATGCCGAACCACCCGGAGAGTTTGGACGAACGAAATGCCCGACATGACGCTTCATGAGTTTGCGCAAAAACGCACACACGGTCGCCGCGAACTCGTACTTGTCGCTTGTCGCCATGGCGAGCTACGGCCAAGTTGATGCTACCTCGGCAGCTGTGTCCTTAGGTCTCTGCATTCCGATCACCATAGCCTCGACCATCGCGATACTCATCATCGGTTACCGCTCTGCTCCATATGAAAGCAGGAGCAGCATCAACACCGACGCTGCATCTCAAATCTATCGTCTATGGCAAAGGATTCGTGGACGTGGTGGCTTGCCTGCGGAAATCCTCAGGGATTGACTCATTCACCTGGAAGTAGTGTCCGCTTGTCTCAGGGCTCTTATACCTCAGGTGTACGCTTTTCCCCTCTGTACAGAAGTGGACAATCATGCAAAATGCGTCGTCACTCGAGAATTGGTTCAGCTAGACAAATTGGACGGGATGCATTAGCATTCCATGTGATATAGCTCTAAGCACGAGATAGAGCACGAGATGGACGACATATTCTCGACGAAATCGAGATCTACATGTCCATTCCGACGGAATACGCGCCTGTGCGGCGCCTCCTTTCTAGGTCCTCGTGACCTTTCCCCCTTGCGCCCGAGACGATGCCCACACCCGCCCTAGATTCTTTCTGGTTTCACAAAGTCTAGCTGACCCTCCAATCACGATTCTACATTCATGTTTTTGCGTACGACTATGCATGATCGACGTTGACACCCTCGCCCCGCGAGGCTTTCCGCATTCCGCAACACGCAACAGTACAGCCAACAGGACGGTCAACGGTGCTCAGAGGACCGGCCTTAGACCCGGCACACAGCGAACCACGAGCCAACCCGCACAGCGACATCCGGATATGCTCTCTCTCTCTCCACAACAGATTCTCGCACGAAACACACGGTCTCAGACGCGCAGGGACGCAGAGCACATGTCTCGCACAGAGCCAAACACTGAGGGTGCAGCGCGGACGTGTTCACAGCCCATGTTCACAGCCAAACACTGAGGGTGCAGCGCGGGGCGCCGCCCTAGATGGCATATTCCTTGAGGAGCGAGCCCGCGATTACTAAACGCTGGATCTCGCTCGTACCTTCATAGATCTCCGTGATGCGCGCATCGCGGTAGAAGCGCTCGGCCGGCATGTCGGTCACGTAGCCCATCCCGCCAAGCACCTGGATGGCAGCGTGCGCATTCGCAGTCGCGGCCTCCGAGGCAGCGAGCTTGGCCATCGCCGCCTCTTTTGTGTACGGCTGGCCGTTACTCTTGAGCCTCGCGGCGCGGTGGGTGAGAAGCCTGGCAGACTCTACCCGCATCGCCATGTCCGCTAACTTGATCTGGATCGACTGGTGCTTGGCGATGGGCACGTTGAAGGTCTTGCGCTCCTGCGCGTACGCGATCGCGCACTCGAGCGACGCCTGAGCGATGCCAAGAGCCTGCGCCGCGATGCCGATGCGCCCACCGTCAAGCGTCATCATCGCAACCTTGAAGCCATCGCCTTGCTTGCCGAGCAAGTTGGCCTGGGAGACGCGGACGTTCTCGAAGATGAGGTTGCCTGTGGACGAGGCGCGGATGCCCAGCTTGTCCTCCTTCTTGCCCAGAGAGAAGCCGGGTGCGTCCGTGGGCACGAGGAACGCGGAGAGCCCCTTGTGCTTCAGCTCCTTGCTCGTTGTGGCGATCACGACGGCCGCGTGCGCGTCATGCGCGTTGGTGATCCACGCCTTGGTGCCGTTGATCACCCACTCGTCGCCCTCGAGCCTCGCAGTCGTGCTCGCGGCCGCGGCGTCCGAGCCGTTGCCCGGCTCCGAAAGGCCGAAGCAGCCGAGCTTCTTGCCCGACGCAAAGGGCGTGAGCCATTTCGCCTTCTGCTCGTCAGTGCCAAACTTGTTGACCGGATCGCAGTAGAGCGAGTTGTTGACCGACATGATCACGCCCGATGAGGCGCAGCCGCGCGAGATCTCCTCCATCGCCAGGGCGTACGCGAGCGCGTCCATGCCCGCGCCACCCCACTCCTCCGGGATGGCGATGCCCATCAGGCCCATCTCGCCCATGGCGGCGATCTGCTCAGCCGGAAAGCGGTGCTCTTTGTCGAGCGCGGCGGCAATCGGCTTGAGCTGTGCATCCGCAAAATCGCGGCACGTTTGCCTGCGCGCAGCCACGAGAGCGCTTCGTCAGTACGGACATCGCGAGCTGTTGGCGCACGCTCGACTGCGGTTGGCTCGCACGCTCACCTCAGCATCTCGTGAGTTTCCGACATGACGCCAACCGGACCTTCGTCATCGGCGAAGGCCGTCGAGAGCTGCCGAGTTGCGAGACGGCGCAGGCCGGTGGTGCCGGTGCGGGCGGCACGCTTCAGCTGGAGACCAAGCATGCTTGTGTTCGTCGTGTGCTTGATTGCTAATCAAGCTTTGCGGAATACACATTGTCGTGGGTCGAAGCGCTTGACCCTGTGAAGCTACGCAGGCTGTGGTACCTATAACGCCTAAACAATTCCGAATCCCTTTGTAAACGCGGATCTTCGGCTCCGACCGCGGCCTGGAGAGTATAGAGTCTGGAGAGACTCGATATGAGAGTATAGAGTCTGGAGAGAGCGAGAGACTCGATATGACTCTGAGACCATTAAGCCACCAGTACGCCACAACAAGGGCTCATTGCACAGAACGCGCGACCCCATCGTCATGTCGGCACAAATCCCGCGTCCGGCATAAGTCGGAGCCATTTGCCAGCATCCTCGACAAACGAGTCGCACTTGAAGACGTCGTACTCCGTAGTGAGCACAGCAGCATTCACGCCATCCGCCCCCTCAGCACCCTCGTCGGGCCGATTGCTAAGCACGGCGGCCTCCTCGCCCTGGTTGCGAATGAAGACTTGTACTGCGCACCGATGCATGCGGAGCACGCTTGATCACTGTGAGAGTGAATTCGCAGGTCGCATGCAGGAATGCAGGATTTGGGAGCACCCAGCTTCCAAGAGTGCACGAGCTGGCCAGGGCTGCGCACCCTGTGGCTCGACAGGTTCAAAGTCGGGCGAGTCCGTAACGTGCGGCTGCTCGTGCTGCTTCTCGACCCAGTGGTACACCTCGCAGCGATCAATCCATTTGCAGTTGATGCAGATGCACGAGCGCGGTGCATCTAGCCGCCGCCGGAAGCTCGATGGCCGTGGAGAGAATTGCGACGGAGCCGTCGACCTCAACGAGAGCGATGCGTGCGCCGCGCCGATGAGAATCATGTGCATGTGGAGTAGGGGCATGGTTTAGCGCGGGGAGAGTGTGAATGATGCATCGTTCACACGCCCTCATCATTCATGGGCAGAAGAGCGTAATCTGAGTTTTTTATTCCAGGTTTCTGTTTATAGGAGACCTTTCACCGGGTGAAAATGTCCGACATCACGAACGTGTTCCGCGAGAGCGTGCGCCGTCGTCGTGCAGCCCTCGGTCGGCCCACGCCGGCCGATGAGCTCATGCCCAAAAGTCGCGAACGCTCCGCCTTCGGAACAGAGGCACGGCGGACGCTGCAAAAGATTCGCTCCACCGCGCAGTTCCTTCGCGACAGCCATGCTGCGTACCTCATGGACGATGGGATGCACGGCGGCATGTCCGAAGCGGAGCGCGACGACGTCGACGCGGAGACGCAGCGCTTCCTTCAAGCATGCGGGGAGAGCATCGAGGGCCTCAAGCAGCATGCCGCCGCAGAGGCGGGCGAGCTGACCGCCAAGGGCCGACCTGTCGTGTCGCCGCAGCTGAGTGCACACCGGCAAGCCACGCTGCAGCTGCTCTACGATCAGCTCAAGCGCGTGGCATCCATCTTCGACGAGCACCGCGGGTACCGTCTGCGCCGGGCGACCGAAGAGCGCGACCGGCGGCTGGGTGCGGCCGCGGAGGCTGCTGGGAGCTTCGGGCATGGCGGAGCGCTGGCGGCGCTGCCCTCGGGCAGTGAGCAGGGCGTTAGTTTCGGGCGATTTGGAAGCGCCATCACCGTCGGGCGTGGCCACGATCAGCGTGCGGAGGTTGTCAATCTCGACTGGGGCGAGGGCGAGGTGCTCGAGGACGAGCCGCTCGACGAGGCCGAGCAGGCGCAGCTGCAGCTCGAGAACGAGGCGTTGCAAAAGGAGCTCGAGACGATGGTGGAGCAGGCGCGCGAGGCGGAGACGCGGATGCTCGAGATCTCGAGCCTCTCGCACAGCTTCGCTACCAAAGTTGACGAGCAAGAATCAGAGGTCGAGACGCTCTTCCAGCACGCAGAGCAGACATCGGAGAATCTGGTGCGCGGCAACGCTTACCTCGACTCCGCTGCGAAGCATTCGCGCGACTTTCGGTTGCTCGTGCTGTCCATTCTCCTGCTCTCGTCATTTGGGCTCCTTTTTTTGGACTGGTACTACGAGTAGGTAAAGTATCCCGTACAGGTTCGTGTCAAAATGTGTCGCAGGACGCCCATTTGGGATTTGGTTTGGAGGTTTCGTCGACAGGTCCAAGCGAAGCGCACGGCACGCACGCGACGGCCACGGCGAGCCCTGGCCCCTCCGCTCCTGGGGCCGCCGGCGGCCTCTGTCATCAACCGTCATAAGATAGATGATTTAAGGATTTACAGTTTAGCGCCTTCATCACATGCCGGTCGGGTATTAACGTCGAACTGACTCTCAGAGTTATGAGTTTCACTGCACGGGCCACGGCACGGCTCCGTGACGCCGTCGGACTGTACTCGTCTACACAGATCACAGCGAGGAGTCCCTGGCCCGCTGGCGGCTCAGACAGTACGGGTAGTCACGGGTACCGTGTCGTCAGTAACCCCGGCCCGTACTTTCACAAGTACCACTCGTTAGTGTATGTGTATTATACACATCAACATTATACATGAACATGTGAGAGTGTGCTGTGGATCGCGCTGATGTTAGTTGTTAGGGCCCCTACGCGCCATGTATCGTACGGAGAGTCAATCTCTGATGTCTGGATGTGGTCGGACACGACAGTCACGTCGCACCGGTTTCCACAGATTCTTCCACGCCCACAAGCGACAGCCGCTCGGCTTACATGTACGCTGCTGCTCGAGCTCGTGTCTTCGCGCAGCTCACGCGGAGCTCAAAGCGTCTTCTTGACGAGGTTCTTCTTCATATCTTTGATAACGGAGCGATACTTGGGCAAGAAAGTGATCTGCAAGAATGCGTGCCACGTGTGTTCGAATGGCTCTCCGCCTCGGTCGGGAATTTTTTCGTTCGCGATGCGACAGATGAGGCTCTTGAACTCGCCGAAGCTGAGCTCTTGCGCGTCGTCGTCCTTGTCTCCGTCGTCAGCGCCTTGGGCATTGATCAGTGCAAACAGTTCGGTGAGTTTCGTGACCGTGAGGTTCGAATCGATCATGCTGCCTGCCTTCAGCATGAAGACCAGTTCAGCAAAAGACATGCTGTCCTGAGTATGTTGCCCTGAGAGAGACTGGTCCGCGGCTGCAAAAACTTGGAAGATCTCCATCAGGTGCTCGCTGAAGTGGTCAGTGACCGCCTGCACGCGCCTCGATTGCATCTCAGCTTCCATGGGATCGGAGCTTTCGAGGTGGTGAGAGCTCCCGGGGAAAACCGCACGATCGAGCAGCGCGATGAGACGGTCGGCCATCGAATTGTCTGATCCAGGATAGCACTCCCAAGCCAAGCGGATCAGCGCATGAACGAACTCGTTCAGCACCATCGATGTTGCGCCGCCATCGCCCTCATCCACCTCGACCTTGAAGATCGCCGCCATGGCGCCGCCTGATCCTTCCTTCATCTGCTTCTTCAACACGGCCACCAGCTCCTCGAACTCGATCTCACCACTGCCGTCCGGGTCCGCTTCGAGCATGAGATCTCGCAGCTGATCTGGCGTCATGTCCACTCCGAGCGACTTGGTCATCTTCCCCACTTCGTCAGTTGATATCGAGCCGGAACCGTCTTCGTCGAACTGGTCGAAGAGCGGCCTGAGCTTGTCACGGAGCTCAGATTCGCCCGGATCCTTCTCGATGTTCGCTCCCTTTGATGCGAGTTCGTCTAAGCAGGACTCAACGAGCTTCGCCACCTTGGCTTCGTCAAGACCTAAAGCTAATAGTGCTTTGTTTTCCTTGCCTCGGAAATCCATGTTCGCTCGCTGGAAGATGCGGTCGACGTCATTCATGGAAAGGAGCTTCGCACCACTCCGCTTCGACATAGGGCCGCCACCCTGGGCGAGACCCACTTCCTTGCAGAAGCGCTGAAACTGTTGACGTGTCAGCTCGCCGACGCGCTCCTTCTGGCCGACTTGCCCAGCTCGAGACCAGCCTTTGAAAAGGCGCTTAATCGTACGGACGTGCGGCGTGAAGCAGCTCGCCAGCTCGAGGAAGAAGCGCTTCGCATCGCCGCCGATCTCCATCACGTGCAGAGGCACCAGATCGAGCACGTCCATCTGGAGCCACTTTCGAGGAAGCGGCAGGGCATCGGCCGAGCGGCCGGGCGGCGGCGCTGTCGAGCACAACAGCTCGTTCCACTCGCCCAGCCCAGAATAGCTCTGCGCTCGGACGCGCACCGTCACTTTGTTGTCCGTGCGGAGCCCGTTGATAGTGAAGCTCGTAATCTTCGAATTCCCCTTGTGGACCGTTTCGAAGGGTCTGCCGTGCAGCAAAACGAAGGCAAGCGCGGGTCATTTATGCGAGGGCCGGGTGTGCAGGCATAGGCGCGCCGAGGGCTGGCCAGCCGCGGTTCTTGAGATCATCACTCACCGAAAGCCCTCGAAAAAGCGACTCCCCTCCCACACAACGTCATATTCAGCCACCTGGAGCTCGTAGGCGTTTATCGTGACGCCTTCACCCTCGGGCTTTTTCGTCGGGGACCATTCGACCTTGATGCTGTTCGACTCCGCATTGAGAAGGAGGAGCTGTGGCGGTTCTGGGAGCTCCGCGTCTTCTTGGGCTGGTCCCTCCTCCTCCAGAGTCTTGTCTGGGTCAAAAATGCTCGCACGGCTAGGGGCACGTGCAAGGCTGAGCTGGGAGAACGATTTCCGATGAGGTGGACGCACCTCCAGATAATAGTCGCGATGACGCCGTATCGTGCTGAGGAAGCCCGAGTATCCGAGTTCGTCAGAGGAACCGGTCATCCCACGGCTCATCGACGTAAGGTAGGCTGTGCCAGCAGCGCTGAAGTTCTGCGTGCGCTGATTGGCAACTGCGAAGATGAGGTGGTTACGAGGGTTGCCGGGTGATGAGGCGACGGCATCGCCTGCATCGGCGAGGGCTTCGTCCGCTTTGCCGAGCCGCGACCGCACGGCAGCACGCGAGCGGTGCAATGCGTCCGAGCTCGGGCATTGCAGTAGCGCAAGGCTGAGGTGTTCCTCGCACTTAGGTAAGTCGCGCTTCTCCCAGGCCTTGCGTGCACGAGCTATCGCATCCTCGTAGGTTTGGCGTGCCTGCTCGGCCCACTCCTTACGGGACGCTTTCATCAGCTCTTTCATGGAATCTTTGTTCAGAGCTGCTGCCTTGGCCCAAGCTGATTTTGCGGGCGCAGCTGCCGGTGCAGGGGCCACTGCTGTAACTCCTGATGAGAGAGATCGCACCATTGGAGACTCGGGGCTGACTCGCTTCGGGGTTTGCTTATTTGGGCCTCCCATGGGTGGTAGAGTGCCACTTTTGCTGCTGGAATCAGAGATACGTTGGCTTTGGCGAGCTTTCAGCTGCGGCATGCTCGACGACCCTCTGAGGCCAAGTGTTGGGGCTGTTTTCGGTGGAGTGGTCGAGTTATGACCGCGCGGAGGCTCGGTGGATGCGAGCCTCGCTAAGCGTGAGGCCTGGGGCGAAGTTTCAGCGCTCCGCTGCATCGCCAAGGCCTGCATGTTCTGCCGCCAATCGCGACAAATTGCGAAACAGTTCGCTGTGCGCCCTTATAAGTTTCGTTAGGAGGACGGCCCGCGGAAAGTCAAGTCGATTACCCCCCAAGTCAAATCAAGCCGCCGGGAGCGACCGGGGCGGCTTGATTTGACTTGATTTGACTTGAAATGTCAAGTCAAATCGGCGACCTGCCGTCAAGTCAGGAGAACCTGCAGGTCGCATCCGCGCGAGAGGCGAGACAGTGTGCCGCGCGGCGGGTGGTCGTGGTTCAGTGGCCGAGTCCCGAGAAGGCAGAAGCCGAGATCAAGGCCGAGATGCCTCGGCCTGCCTGGCGCCTGGCGAAGGATTCGGGTGCTCAAGAACGCGAGCTACGCAGGCCCGGTCCTTAGTTAAAATTGGTAAGTTCCGTAACCATCCGACGAGGAGTAAATACCCACAGCACAGGCTGAGCCATTTCAGATGTTACACGCAGCGGGCCTCTCATGTATTCACTCGCTCCTCCGCCTCGTCGTCTGAACTGCTGCCAGGCTGAAGCTCTTTACATTCTTTCGGTGGCGGCTCAATCTTCGCGGTGCCCGTAGCCTGGTCCCCATCCTTCTCACGCACGGACGTGAACGACCAGCACTCATCGAAGGTGACCACGTGCTTCTGGCCCACAAAGTTGCATTGGATCACGTTGGGTTGCTCGTCGTGCGGCCACCACACGCCCCGCCCCCATGGTGTGAAAAGCCTTCCATTCGGTAGGAATGCTAGCGGCGCCACGGCCTGCCAAGCCCAGGGTCCCGAGCCGATCAGCCGCTTCGCAATGGCGCTCTGATCATGGCGCGTCTCCCAGCCGTCCGCTCGCTCCGGCTCTGGGGGCAGCGACGCGTCGTTGGCGTGCGGCTTCGCGAGAGTGCCCTTGGTCGTGTGCGGCTTCCACGGCTTGCCTCGTGTGGCCGTGAACGTGCGCACATCCTTCGAAAAGGTGAGGTGCCACGTGGCACAAGCATCGCCGAGAGCGACGCTGATGGCCTCGTGGTGGGCGTCGTGGTGGGCGTCCCCGACGATCGACCACGTGCCGGAACCCCAGGGCGTGTAGATGCGCCCACTGCGGAAGAAGAGCACGGGAGTCTTGCCCGCCCACTGCCACGCGCCGCGCGCCACCACTGCCTTGGCGAGCTTCGAATGCTGGTAGGCCTCCTCGGTGGCGAGTGCCGGCGCATCATTCACCGCGGACGGTCCATTCACATTCGCCCAGCCTAGGGTGCCGTGCGGCGCCGTGTCCTCGGGCCAGTCCCCAATGGCGGCGGACGCCTCGTTGAACATGGCGGTGAGCGTCGCGGCGGCCCTGCCCGCGCACTTTGGCGGCGCGTCGAGATGGCGCGGCGGGTACTGCCCCATGAAGTGACGCTTGTCGAGCGACCAGTCGCCCACGCCCGTCACCGGCAGCCCGTCCAACGTGTACTCGAGCCCAAACGTGTAGTGGTATATGTGGGGATCTCCGTCGAGGGTCGAGTGCCAGAGCGACGACGGCTCTGTTTGGAAGTCGTTCCACACGAGGTGCCGGATGCCAAGGCGTGAGGCGGCGATGGTGTATCCCCACATCTCGAGCACCCACCCAAAGACCTTGTCGGCCTCCTCATCGCGCTTGAGCTTGAACGAGAGAGCGAGCCACTCTGGAGTGAGCTTGCGCAGCTGCGGCAGGTGAATGAGGATGGGGGACGGGCCACAAGGGTCGACCACGTCGGGGTCCTCAGCCCACTTGGCGACCAGCGGGCGCAGCTCGGGCGCCTTGGCGTTCATGTACCTGAGGAAAAGGTGGGCGGCGCGCCGTTGTGAGCGAACACTTTTCTGCACAGGGCAGATCATCCGAGGTCGTCCGTGGCAATCAACGTACCCAAACGGGAAGCACACGGGCTTGGTCGGGGTCGCAAGGTTCCTTGGCTCCTTGAGAAATAAGTGGTCGGTCTCGGCAATCAAGACGTACTCCTCGGTGAGCGAAGCGGGCAGCTGCGCGAGGAACTGCGTGACCGCGTGCGGCCGGTTCATGACAGGGAACCCCATGTCGCACGTATTCTCGCCAGTACTTTGGCAGCCGGTGCCTGGCGAGAGCATCTTCGCATGGACAGTTGGGATCTTATCCGACATGGCGTCCCGACCGCCGTCAGGCGATGAGAGGAGTCGAGTGAACCCCGTCATCTCTGAGCACGGATCGGCCCGCTGCAGCTTCTGGAAGTGGTAGTACATGATGCGCGTCTGCCACGCCTGGTACAGATTGTCCTGCGCGGTAAGCACGATGTGGTAAGGTTTGCGACCCGGAGGGCAGCCACCAGAGTCGCGCAGGACGATCTCAAATTTATCGCCCGCAACCTTGCCCTCCGGCACCGTGACCACCATCGAGCCCGACGGCCCTTGCACCGTCACCTCCTCGCCACCCTTGACGCCCGGCGGCACAAAGAACCAAAGGCTCTTGGTCTTGGAGGGAGAGGAGGAGGAGGAGGCCCGATGTTTCGGTGAGGTCGCGCCCAGCTTCCGTTGGAGTAGCCTCGCCTCGACGCCGTCGTCGGTGCCCGCAGCAATTGACATCGCGGTGGCCGCGCGGTCCAGTCGCTGCGTCGTGGCCGCGCCTCCATTGGCAAGCACGGGCAGGATCGCCGTCGCCTTGGACGCTTCGAGCACCGCCAGCCTCGCCTCGACGGAGCGCAGCCGCGGCAGTAGGCTATCTCCAGACTCGCTCGCGATCGCCTCGTGCGCAAGGGACGCAATATGATGGTACATGAAGCCGAAGCCAAAGCCTGCCGCAAAGACGAGGGCAAACGAGAGGAGAGGAGTCTTTGCCATTATGCGGGAGCGAGCGTCTTTTGTAAGATCCTGCCATATCCTGCCCTGGCAGAACCGACGGTACTCTTTTCGAGGTTTTTGAGCTGAGATTTGGACCCAGGGGCGTGGGTCTGGAAGAGATGGCTGTAACACCCCTTTATAATTCGTGAATTTCTGTGGATGTTTTACATAAAGACCTTCCATTTCGAGCGAGTTTGTCAAGTTTCGCTTCCCTTGAACGGCGTCTCGGTTCGGGGGGGTAGGATTTCATTCAATCTTCTCAATGCCTTGGATTGATTCGTTGGAGGTGGCCCTCCTCAAGCGGGGCTACTCGACCGGGGCTGCCGCCTACGTCCGCCTCCTCGCCGTGAACCTGCAGGAGCAGACGCTGGCCGTCGTGCCCATCACCCTCCAGCTCGTCCTCACAATCGCCATCTTCTTCCAGCGCGCGCCCAACGCCCCGGGGGAGCTGGTCGGGGGAATGCTGTGCGCCATCGTGGGTCTCACGCTCTTCACCGATTCCCTGCGCATCTGCGTCATGCCCCTGGGGGAGCTCATCGGCCGCGAGATGCCCCGCAAGCTGCCCCAGGCTGCGACGCTCTTCATCGCCCTGTGCCTCGGCATCCTCTGCACCTACGCCGAGCCCGCCCTGGCCTCCCTGCGGCCCCTGGCGCGCCTCGTCGAACGAAGCAAGACGCCCTACCTGTACATCGTACTCAACGACTTCCTCGAGCCCCTCATCTTCTCCATCGGCCTCGGCGTGGGCGTTGCAGCCATCGTTGGGATCCTGCGCTTCCAGAACAATTGGAACATGAAGAAGGTCATCTTGGCCACCATCACACCCTGCCTCATCTGCAGCTGCTACATGCAGTGGGGCAACCCGGAGCTCAAGCCCATCCTCGGGCTTGCGTGGGATTGCGGCGCCGTGACGACGGGCCCCGTGTCCGTGCCCGTCCTCCTT
>PJAB01000331.1:0-29552 GCA_002887195.1 Chrysochromulina parva | reverse complement strand
GGTCGAAGCCGCGAGGGTCATGTTGTCGTACGGGTTGTACGAGCCAGGGTCGCCAACCTCCTTGAGCGACACGTCGTTCTTGCGCTCGGACTTGGACTTGAAGGCAGCGGAGCCGGCAAGCTGCGACAACACAACGATGGTGACGGCGGAAAAAGGTGAGTGGGAGACTAGCGGGGGATCCTCGTTGCCAGGCTAGGGCCACGAGATGAGAGGCTGGGCCTTTTGGGGTATCCTTGCGCGCACCTCAGCAGCAGTGACAGCCGGCCGCTTGACGTCGTACGCGCCCGGGCCGGGGTTAAGGCCGGCCTTGGCGCTGCGAGCCTTCATGCGCGCCTCGTCGAGGGCCGCGCGCTTGGCTGCGCGCAGGAGAGGACAGTCGGAGGGATCGTGTGAGCAGAGAGATGGCACCAGCACTTGTGTATGCGGCAAGAGTGGCCAATCTGTGCGAGTGCGTGCACGCCGCGCCGCCATCCCCCGTATTTGCGAGTGGCCGCCGAGCATCATCCATCCTCCATCGCCAACATCAATGCTCGTCTGCAGCCGCCACCGCACTACTGTCGCTGCCCATATCCTTGATGCAGTCTCTGCCTGGCCGCCGCGTGCGCGGCCGCCATTGGCAGCCTGTCCCTCATCCTCGGCGCGAAATCGGTTGTGTAAGAGTGTATGGCGGGCAACAGCAGAGCTTAGCGGCGGCTGCCCACCTGGCGAAGCGTGGATGGAACCGGCGTTGAACTGCATAGAGACCGGCATGGCGACTGCCTGCGCAGAGCGAGGAAGCGAACAGCGCGCAGAGTGTGAGAGCGATATTCGGTGCAACGAGCGGCGGCGGCACCCAGCAGCATATGAAGCCTGGCCTCTATCCGCATGGCAGGGAGCGCGCAGGAGGTCGCCCGCGTCCCGCAGCCACCGCAGGCGCAGCGGCGAGGAAGAAGGACCCACCGCTGGGCGAAATCGCCAAAGTCCTGCAAGCTCTTTGGGCTTTCGTATGTTCGTTTCGGAGTTGTTTTTTGGGGCCCGTTGCGGCGCGATTTTAGTTTCGAAAAAATTGGTTTCAATTGACAAGTCAAGTCAAGTCAAGTCAAGTCCGCCATCACTTCTGAAGTGTGGCCGATGAGTATACATGTACATGTACATCTTGGGGGCGAATTCTGCAGCCCGCCGGACCGTTAAACATGTTCACGCCAATGCCGATTCTCGCACGCCGGGGCGCGGCGCGAAGAGCATTCATCCGTGCCCACACATCCTTCGGCGAGATGGCTGCCTCGGCCGCTTCCCGTCCGCGCTTCGCGGCCCAGATCACGCAGCCACAGGCGATAGTCGATCACTACCAGAATTTCGCTGGGTCTGAATACGATGCAGCCATCGAGAGCTACGGGTATGAGGCCCACCACCGGATCCCCGCACAGGTGCTCGCGCGCCACAGCGCGGCTCACAGGCAGCAGCTGCGCGTTCTCGACCTCGGCTGCGGCACCGGCCTCGTCGCTAAGCCCTTTTTCGACGAGCCCGGCTCCTCGCACGAGGTGACAGGCGTCGATGTGACGCCGGCGATGACCGAAAGCGCACGGACGCTGCCATATGCGCGCGTGATAACAGCGACGGCGCAGGACGCGCTCGCGAACGAGCTCGCTGGTGAGCGCTTCGATGTAGTGCTCGTGTGCGGCATGATGGAATTCGTCGACGATCCACCGCCCTTTCTGAGGCAGGTCGCCGCGGCGCTCGCCGAAGGAGGACTGCTGGGCCTTGCAGTGCCTCATAAGCAGACCTTCGCGCTCGAGAAGCGCTTCGGCATCCTCACGCATGCCTTCGAACCCATGGACGAGGCTCTGCGAGCATGCGGCCTCACTCAGGAGTGGTCCGACGACTTCAACGGCTACATCCTCGAGCGAGGGAAGACGGAGGTCATGTACCGAGGCTCATTGTGGTCGCGACCGCCAGCAGGCCAACAGCAACAGCAGTGACCGCCAGTCCACCCGCCGACGACCGCAATTGAACAGTCGTCGTCGAAAACGCCCGTTGGCCTCCTACGATTACGCGTAGGCAGATTGTGCGCGGCACGGCTACCGTAAAACGAGCCGTAAGCGGGTAAGCGTAAACCGCGACGCGGAGTCTGCCACCCTTGAGCCTTGTCGCGTGCCGCGATCGGATCGAACGCGCGCCGCAACGGCCATGTTTTTTCTACGAAACGGTAACGCGTCGAGAGCATGTTTACCCATCACAAGTGTTACACCATACCCCGACGACCGATCTCGGGACGGGGGTAAGGGACGGGATGCATTGCGCGCGGTCCTCGCAGCCACGTGGCACAGGCTCGAGGCTGACACGCCTCACGCGCAGGCTGATCCTGTAAGCGCGTACAACGGGTCATGCGATGTATCTCGCTTCCCGTGGTCTCGAACGACGCCTGACGCCTCGGGCCTCGCTCCAACGGGACGGGAACGGAACGTACCGCGCCGTGCGCACACACGTGGCGGCTCGCCGCAAGATCTTGCGGCGAGCCGCCACGTGTGTGCGCCGCAAGATCTTGCGGCGCGGTCGTGCCGTGTGCGGCTTTATGCATCCAGATCTTGCATCATCCCCAGACCCTCGTTGACGTCAGCGTCCCGCGCCCATGGCTCGTTTGTGACGGGCCGCAGCCCCCGAAGCCCCGGCGGCACATACACCCATGGCGTCGGGTCCCACGGACTTGCGTGAGTGGCCTTCATGATTGCGTAGTTCTCCTCGTTCTTTTTTCGGCGATACTGTTGGGCGACAGTGTCCCTCTGGCCATCGTCGAGCTTCATAAAGGTCGCTGTTGAGTAAAGCTGCGATGGCGACATCCCCGAGCTGCACCACTTTTCGAGATGATCGCGGCACCATGGCTCGGCCGAGTAGATGGGCTTGAGCCCACGCAGGCTGTGTGGTACAGGTTTGTACACGGATGAGTTCCAACCGTCGCTCGAGCCGATCTTGCCAAGGCGCTTCAAGCGTTCTTGAGGCGTCTCTTTGGCCAGCATCGTGCGCACTTGTAGCAACTCAGCCGCCTCCTCCTCGGCCTGAGCGCGGCGCGCACGTTCCTCCTCGGAAATCTCAACCTGCTGGCTGATGTCTGCCTTGCCACTGCGCGTGTCCGTGCGTGTGCGCATCGATCGCAGTCGCAGTCGCATCTGGGCATTCTGTCGTGCAAGCTCCTGCGCATCCTGAGTGCGCCGCGCTTTTGACTCTGCCGCCATCTTGATACGTGCGGCACCCGCCTCCTCATCATCAATATTGACATCCGTCTTCACGCCAGTGCCTTTGTTGCGAGCCCGTAGCTCGGCGTTCCGCTGGGCCATCTGTCGCGCTTCCTCCGCGCGACGCGCTTTTGAAGCTGCCGCTAATTCGACTCGTGCAATTCCAGCGGCCTCGTCCTCGATGTTGACATCAGTTCGTGCACCTGCACTGGCAGTGCGTACAGCTTGCTGAGCATTGCGGGCACGCAGATCGGCAATCTCCTGCTCTTTGCGCGCCTTTGACTCCTGCGCCAGCTGTATCCTTCGAGCACCTGCTGCCTCATCCGTGATGTCGCTGTCCGTACGTGCTGCCACAGTAGGCGGCATGGCAACCGCGCCTCGATGGAGTCTGGGTTGGCTGGGCACAAGAGGGTCGAGAGAGAGGTGGCCTTGTGGACGTTTTGGGATGATACATAGGCACATTTTGGCATGCGCTGCGCGAGCATACTGTATCGGATAGGCTATTCCTCCAACAAGGCGGGAAACGTTAATACATTTCAGTACGGTACCGGTACACTGTCTCCCGGTGTCTTTTTACCGGTACACAGTCTCAAACGCGCGTTCGCGATCGCGAATTTCGCGAGAAAACGTGATGCACAGCGTCGAGCTTGCATCGCTCGCGTCGGCCTCGTCATCGACGCGCTGGCACCATTCCGATGCTCCCAATTTATGGCAGGTGCTCGATAATGCCACCTCGGTCGCCGAAGGCCATCTGAGTTTAACCCCAAAGCTGTGGTGGGACAAAATGGGGCACACGGCGCAGGTGCCATTGCAGGTCAAGTCACTTCGCAGCCAACTTGATCGTTACTCGGGGTTGCGGAATGGTACCATATGCGAGGTGGGCTTCAACGCGGGCCACTCTGCGGCCGTGTGGCTCGAGAACACGCATGCCAAATTGGTCGAGTTTGACCTCCTCACCCTCAACTACTCACATGCATCACGGCGCTTCATCGAGGAGCGCTACCCCGGCCGTGTGACCTTTCACCAAGGGCCGTCACGGCTGACGGTGAGCAAGTATGCCGAAGACGTTCGCAATTTGACTGCGCCTCCATGCGACTTATGGCTTGTCGACGGCGATCATGGAAAGAATGTGGAGCACGACTTCATGAATGCGCTTGCAGCCTCCCACGCAGGCACCGTCTTCATTGTCGACGACGCAAACATGGAGTGGCCCTACGTTCGTCGCTTCTGGCGCGCGCACGTGGCAGTAGGCAGTATCGAAGAACGTAGCTGCATTGGCACGCGTGTACGAGGAAGCAAAGTGGAAAAGACGTGGTGCGTCGGAGAGGTGGCGGGGTGGGCCACCACGAGTGATGGATCACCGCGACTTCGTGGGCTCATAAGCCAAGTGAATCTACTCAGCCGAGAGGCACGCAATGCAGCGTACTATCGCAAAGTGCGGAGAGGGGCACGCCATTCCCCAGACAGCGCTGGAGAGGCCATTGAGTCAGCAAGCGTGGAATCCAGCACACCGCGCGCTGGCCCTGGCGGCGCGCGCGCGCGCAACCGCCGCAGATTTGGGCGGCATTTATGACGGAAGTTATCTCACACAGGTTTGTGCACGACTTCGTCGCACCGGCAACTACTCAAGGAAAATCTGCAAAACACGCCCATTTGTGGACCCGACCGCGCGGTCATCGAACCGTGCTCGGGCCTGACTCGGGGCGGCCGCGCGCGCGCCGAGGACGGGCGTCGGCGCGCACCCCGCTCCCCTGCGCGCGCGCCCGCGCCGCAGACCCGCGACCCCCCACGGCCGGACCGCCGCGCCGCGGAGGCGTCGTGTGTGCCGCCCGCGGACCCCGACCCGTTTGAGGCTTTACCGTTTCCGGCCGGGATCCGTCATGGTCTTGGGTGGAAACGTCTAAGGTGGTTAATTTTTCGTTATCGTCGGCGTCCGCTACGGCTCCGCGTAGCAACTGCGGCTCCTGGAGCGGTAGCGCGAGGCGTGCAGCGTGCAGCAGCAATACCAATACCGCGGACCCGTTTTAATTGTCAACCCATTTTAATTTTCCGGATCCGATCCGATTGGATGCATCGGATCCGGTTACGAACTTACGATACCGTGTGCCTTGTCGTAATTTGCTCAACCCGCCGAGCGGCAGCGGCGGCGGGCTGGTGCCAAGCGACTGACAAAGCGACAGACGCTCAACGCCATGAATTTGGCCGACGAGTAGCCCGGCCACGCGACGGAAGTCTCTTCGGTGCATGCTCCTTCAGATCTGAATGAGCTTATTCATCTCGAGCTGCTCGAAGACCGAAAGCAACGCGTTGGCGCACTGCGCACCCGAGCTTGCCACAGCGGGGACACCGATGCCCGCAGTCGTCGAGTCGCCACAACGATAGAACCCAGGCAGTGGGGTGGTCACCTTGGGGAACTCGAACGCGCCGCCCGCAGCGAGGGCCAATCCATACTGTTGCGATTCGGGTAGGATACGGGCACGGAGACGTCAGTCGTGCAGGGCGTTGGTAGTCTCATGAGGGAGACGCTCGGGAGACGCTCGGGTTCGAGGCTCGAGCGGCATACGTTGCCGCGGTGCCGCTTGAGGAAGCGTGCGTGTGTAAGAGGCGTACCCACCTGCGACACTACTAGGCCGGCATCAATGTTCGGTACCCGACGCTTAATGGCCTCCCAGATCGGCGCAGCTCGCAGCTCCTTAAGAGCCAGGTACTCGGGGTCGTTGCGGTAGTTGGGTTTGCCCTCGAAGCGCTCCCATACATGGAAGGGCTCGCTGCCGGCACAGTACGCATGGATGGTGTGATGGCCCTCTGGCGCAAGGGAGGGGTCGAGAAGCGAAGGCACTGAGACAACGATGACGTTGCCCGGCGCGTCAATCGGCACGTCCCATGAGTTGACAACCGTCCACTGCGGCGGCAGGTCTTTTGGCATCACGTCCGCCTTAACCCCCACGTGCAAGTGCATGAAGGACTTGCACAGAGGCAACCCCGAGCCCCCCTTGGGCCCCACGTCGTCATAGTAGACGGGCGCCGCCGGCGCAAGGTACCGGTTGCGTTCCTCATCAAATCCCGCGTGTACGCCGACCGGTACCAGCCCAAAGGTGTTATGCAGGTCAGCATTTGAGATCACCGCGCGGCGTGCCCTGAGCGTGGTGCCGCCCTTGAGCCGCACGCCGGCCGCGCGCCCCTCCTCCACCAGCACTTCCTCGACGGAGGTCCGCGTGCGCACGCTGCAGCCCGGGCGCTTGGTGACCCCTCGCTCGAGCGCCGCCGCTATGGCACCCGAACCGCCTTTTGGGAAATCCATGATAGCGTCGGGCCGGTAAAAGTCCTCGACCATGTACGCCATCACCGCTGTGAGCGTGCCGTTTGATGGCAGCCCCTGCAGTAGGAAGGCGATCAGGTCGAGGTAATTCCGCAAGAAGGGGTCGCGCACGCCGTACGCATCGAGATCGAACGGCGCGATGATTTGCTTCGCCTTGGAGATGACGTCAAGGAAGGCTTTCGGGTAGCGCAGCCCGAGAGTTGCGAGGACGCCGAAGTCGCCGCGCACTGCGGTCGACGGCAGCGCCATCACCCCCGAGCTCAACGGTCGCAGCTTTTCCGCCAGCTTGTCCCAGTCCTCCCGTGCCGTCGGCCCACCATACCGCCGCAGGATCTCCATGAAGTTCTCCGCGCCGATGGAGAGCTCGTATCCGTCGGGCACCTCGGGCAGATGCGCCCCCCATGTGTCGTAGGTGATCCATTCGGGCTCCTCTCCAATCATCTGGAAGACATGCTTGAGCGGATTTGCTGAGCGCACCGGACTCAGGCCTGAATAGAGTGATGGACCCGCCTCAAATTTGAAGACTGGCTCTGGATTGCGTGCGAGCACCTCCGATGGCACGGTGCGGCCGTTGAGGTTGACGTTAAACTCGTGAGCGCATCCTCCGACCTCGTAGTGCTGTTCAAGGACGGCCACTTGATAGCCGCGAGACGCAAGCAAGCCCGCGCAAGACAGGCCAGCGAGGCCAGAGCCGATGACCACATAATCAACTTCTTCCGCTGCAGTTGCGGCGGCGGTGCACCGAGGCGTGGGGCATCGGAACGTCGGACGTGGAACAAGAGTCAGCGCGCCAGAGCACCACACGGCGGCAAGGGTCGCCATCCTAAAAGAGCTCACACACAAAAGCCGACGAAGAAACCTCGTGGAATTGTCTTCTGTGAACCGGGTCAGTGAATCAGTCAGTTTCATCAAGACTCAGTCTCAAATAAATGCTCGAAGGTGTCCCGGGGAGTGCCGCACCACCCGGCGGTATCATCGGCCCAGGTGAGGCCCAGGTTGTGGTTATCACGGACGGTGATCACCGAGTGGGAATGCCATGTCAATGTGCCATGTATGTTAGGCAGCGGTGGCAGAAGTGCGACACCGCGGACGCGAGCGCGCGCGGAGCTCTGGCCTCTGGCTCTGCGAGACAATGTGCATCCACGGTCGCCGCCGCCACCCGCTCGAGATTAGCATTGAATTTGTGCGACGCTTACGCGACGCGCGAACATCCCGCGCCGCTCCGACTCGGTGAAACTCGGTGGTCGCCGGCCCCGCGCAGGCGCGCGCCGAGAGGGCGTCGGTGAACCTCGGTGGTTCGGCCGCCCGCGCGGGTCGCCGTTTCACTTCGTTTCATTATTCGTTTCACACACCCCCCGGTCAGACCCACCGCGCGGAGCTCGCTGCTCGAGGGGGCCGGGGCGCGGGCGCGGAATGCCGGAACACTTCCGGGGGTATCACAGGGGCAGGCCCGGGATGGAGCGGCGCACCCTGGGTATCACGGCCGCGGAGCTCGTCCCCAGGTGCGTCGATCACAGTGATACCCGGGCGTTGGAACGTACCCCCCCGTGCCCGGGCCACGCACCGATCTCACATACGAGCGAGCGCGGCCGTTACGCGGCCGGCGCGCCGCGTTGAGCCTTTACGCATGCAAGTTGCTTGCGCCTCCAACACACACGACAGTGAATACTCTGACGGTTGGCCTTCCTACCCGGGCAACCCAAACGCCATGCCCTTGAGCAGCACGTCGATCGCGTCGTCGCCGTCGTACTGACGCTCATGGAGGTAGGCAAGCCGGTGTGCGTTCTTGGCGATGCTCTGCTGCATGGCCACTACCTGCTCAGTTGGGATGCTCGCTAGCATCGCGATGACGTCGATGCCACCCTCCAAGACAGCCTCGGGGCGCACGACGACCGTCGACTCATTCCGCCAGCCAAACCAATGCAGCGGCCAAAGCCGGCGAACCTCCGTCGGGCGTAGGAAGAGAACTGGGATGCAGCCGCATAGCACGGCATCGACGACGCCCTTGCGGATGCGGTTGTGCCCGCCGGGCTCGGCGCAAAAGACGGAGCGTCGCTTGGTGTTGAGCAGATCGACAGCTCCATCCGAGTCGAGGGCGAGACCGGGGGAGATGCGGTGCATGTGGCAGCCGCGAGGAGCAACCCCACTGCTGCTCCTGCTGCCCCTGCTGCTGCCGCCGCCGCCGCTGCCGTCGCTCCCAAGCCCCTCGTGTGCACGGCACTGGCGTGCGATGGTCGTCCTCAGCCGCCGATTCTCCGGCGATCCGCTCAAGCTGCCAGAGTAAGAGACGAGATACGGGCGGTCGGACGGAGGACCTCGTGGCAGCTGGGCTCGCTCGTGCGCAGCACCCGACGGGAAGGGCACGTTGAGTGCCATGGCGCCCGGCGTGCCCGGCAGACCAGGCGAGAATGAGTAGTAGCGGTGCGGTGCACGGTCAGCCGGCTCAAACTCTTCATGTACAAGCCACCGCATGCGCTGCAGCAGCCGATGAGACCTGGGCCGAGCGCCAAAGGTGCCGCTCATGGCACAAAAGGCGAGAATGGGCGTGTAGTCGACGGCGGCGAACAGGTGGCTGCGTGCCGTGTCCTCGGTGAGGTGTGCATAGGTCTGATCGAGAGGGTCATGGAAGAGATGTCGACACGACTCGCTGACCTCGACCTTGAAATCAGCAGCGAATCCGACCGCTGCACCGTAGGTGGGGCGCCTTGGCACAAGCGGCATCACGAACAGGTCTGCAAGGCTTGCATCCTGCGTGATCCACTCGGGATGCAGCTGCAGCTTGAAGATAAGGATGTTCGCAGTTGCCCACGTGTCTGTGCCCCATTTGCCGTCTCGCAATCGTCGGCCAAAGGCCCACTCTCGCAGAGCTTCCTGGCTCTGTGTGGCCAAGAAGCGAGTTAGCAGGCTGTTGTTGTAGATAAAGATGCGCGGGTGCGGCACGAGCTCCGAGGCGTGCCGCCGCATGTTCACTCCCAACAGTCCGGGGACTGCAGACTAAGGCGAACGTGCGGAAGAGGAGGAACCTCAAGCGCCGCGGGGAAAGACTGAAGTTCGATGACGAAGTCGGATGAATTCTCTGTGGAAAGCTCTGCGAGACACTAGGGTCGAACGGGGTCCCGCCGAGTCTCTCATGATGTCAAGAACCTTGCGGACTTTGCACAGGGGATAATGATGATCAACATTATCGTGTACGTAGCCGCGCCGTCGATGATCGCGACGTCCCGAAGCCTCGTGCCAGCGTTGCAGCTGCAGCGCTCTAATGTCGCGAGGTTTCGGTGCAGCGAGCAAGGCACCTATGAGACCAACCATCTTGTCGTCGCCGCTCGCAAAGGCAAGATTGACGAGCTGACAGAGGCGCTTGGAAGGGATGGCACAGACGTCAACCTGGCAGTGAGCTGCACCAAAATACCCGCAATGGACGGCGCAACGGCACTCGTATGGGCAGCTCGTCAAGGCCAGCTCGCAGCTGTCTCTTTGCTCCTTCAGTCCAAGGCAAATGTCGACGCTGCGACGACCATGGGCTGGACCTCGTTGTACGTTGCAGCCCTCAACGGCCACGAGAACATTGTTGAGATGCTTGTCGCGAACGGGGCCAGTGTTGCGACCGCCCTCAGCTTAGGAGACGAGCGGACCAACCTCAATTTGAAGAGGATGGTAGGCTCTATGGCTAGGAGTGAGGTTGGAGTAGCGCCGCCGATCGCAGCAGTCACTCCGCCGCGGCCACAGCCTTGGCCACCGTCGCCGCCGTCGATTCCGCCGCCATCGAGCCCGCTTGCCGTCCCGGCTGCCGCCGACGATGCAGAGGCGCTTCCTTTTTGGAAGCTTGCGCAGAAGCAAGCGATAGCCACGCCCGCCTCGGCTACGGCGGAGCGTGCTCTCAGCGGCCTGAGTGAACTCGAGACGTTGCGACTGCGCCTCGAGTGGAAGGCGCCGCCGACGAAGGAGGAGCAGAGTGCTGCTGACGCCGCACGCCAGACGCTCTTCAAGTACCGATATGACCGAATCATGCGGCTCGAGGCAGAACTTGCAAGTGGCAGAGCTATTGCAAGTGGCAGAGCTACTGCTGCTCCTTCCACCGTGTCGTCGTCAGGGCCATACGCCACGCCGACGGCCACGACTGCCATGCCGTCAGAGGGTGCCGCTTCTGTGCCAGCTGCGAGCGCGAGCAGCGCAGCCAGCTTGGGCGACGTGCTCTCAAGGATAGAGGCTGTGGAGAAGGCCAGCCTGATCTCCCGTCTCGAGGCGATCGAGCGCGTGCTCGCCAAGCTCACTAGCAGCCAGGAGCATGCAAAGCAGGCCGATCCGAATGGGTACGCAGACGGCTATGCCGCGGGATTTGCGGCGGGTTTCACGGCGGGGCGTGCCTCGAAATGAAGCGGACGAGAGCTCTCTCCGCACTCCGCATCCGCATGGAGGGTGCACAAGATACTGTAAGGACATCGGCGGCAAAAGACTGAACGGGACCGGATCCGGGCGGCACCATACAGCGGAGCACCGAAAAGTTTGCTGGAGGCCCCCGCGCTCTCATCAGAGAGTCGTGGGCCACAGACCGGTGCTGTGCATCGGCCACCAAGATGGAAGATGTGCTGAAGCGTTAGGCTCTGAACGACATGATTGACATGAATCATGATATTATAGACTAGACCGCATGTGCATACATAACATTGAAGAGGTAGCTGCTAATCTAATGGACCCAGGCGACATGCTATTTTGTGAGCCTCGAGTTGGATGCCAAAAAGTACAACCAGCTCGTCGAGTCGCGGTACGCGGAGTTCCGCCGCGCCCGACACACACACGACCAGTGAGGTCACTCGCGTGCACCTGTTAACGGCCGTGCACCTGTGATTGGCATATGAGGGCACGATCACTTCCCATTGCAACCCTGGACCTGCACGCAGATCGTGCGCGACTTAGGGCTGCCAAGGTTTGCTGCCGGCCCGTCGGCGTCGACGATGATTATGTTCTGGAAGGTGCCAATCGTCATCTTGCCCTCGTGGATCGGGACGGTCTCACTCGTGCCCACGACGAACTGGATGATGTGCGAGTGTGCATTCGGCGGCTCCTGCATGCGCATAGCCCGCCACGCGTCGTCGCCGCCCGGGTAACCAGGAGGGCCTGCGCGGAAGTCGATATCATTGTGCAGCCACGGATAGCTCGGCGGCGCGATTCGCTGCAGCCATTGGCGCGCGTCGGAGACGAAGCGTTCTTCAAACTCGTTGATCATCACGCCGACCGTCGAGTGTTTGGACAGCACCGTCACGGTGCCCTCGACGCATCCGCTCTTCGCGACGACAGCAGCCACCTCTTTTGTGATGTCGACCATGCTCACGGTGCGACCTGTCTTGACGCTCAACTGCTCGTACTGTGTGACGTAGGCCATCGATAGTGTGCTCCTTGGCGAAACTCGCGTAGCAGCCCATGAAGGTAGCGAATAGCCGCTCGACAGCGTGAGAATAAGTACGACAGCCATTCTCACAGTTTCCAAGTGCGCAATTGTGAATCGCAATCCGCATCACATGGGGGAAAATCTCCGGTGACTTCAATCCCCTTTTTCGGTTCCGACCAAAATCGGAGATTGATTCTCGTCGCACCGAATGGCGAGACTTTGGCGAGCTTCGCCTCGCTGCATCTATGGCCATGCGACTCCTCCATGGCGTCCTTCTCGCCGGATATCTTGCCAATGCGGGAGGTTTCTCGATGCCAAGCGTGCCGCAGATGCGTCAGCTGTCACGGAGCAATGCGATGCTCCGCGCAGTCGCGCCAACCATGGAGTTGTCAAAGCTGCAAGAAGAGGTCCGAATCCTGCGCGCCGAGCTAATCAGGAAGGATGCCATCATCAAAGGACTGCTTAGCACGCTCGAGGTGACCTCAATCACGACAGAGGGTAAGGTGAAATCATCGACACCGCTGCAGGATCTGTGCCAGATAAGCAAGGAGGCATGCGATGCAGTGACCCCGATGCTCCGCGCCTTCTATGACAAAATCTCCGACCAGCGGCACGGGGGCTCCTCGAAGCTCAAGTCTGACGCGACATACTTCACGATCGCCGACGGCATCGTGCAGCACTTGTTCATCAAGTATCTCTTCGCGGGTGACAAGTTCGCGCAGATTGTCGGCGAGGAGGACGAGTCGGTCATCAACATCATCAACAAGCCCTACTCCGTCGACGACCTTGAGGTGCCCGACGAGTTCAACGCCATCATCGCCGCCACGCTTCAGGAGATCCAGCAGCTCTCCAACCGTATCGATCCCAACCTGTATAAGTCGATGACCGTCTTCGTCGACCCGATCGACGGCACGCGCGAGTTTGCGACGGGCCAGGGCCAGTACGTGACGATCCTGATCGGGTACAATGATGCCTTGGGCCACCCGGCCGCCGGGATCATGTACCGGCCGCTGACGACCCCGGTGACTTGGGCGGCCGGCGCGGCCTCTGAGGAGGTCGTGATGGGCGAGCTCGACATGGCGGACCCTCCTGTGCCCAATGGGATGCTCATCACCGACGGCAAGGTCTCGCCCTTCATCGTGGACCTGATCGACGAGTTGGGCTACCAGCGCATTGGCTCGGTGGCCTCGGGTAACCGTGCGATGATGCTCCTCGAGGGCAAGGGCGGAGCGTACATCCGCGACACGGGCGGTTTCGCCAAGTGGGATACGAGTGCGCCCACGGCCGTGATCGAGGCGTACGGTGGCACCATGAGCAAGCTGCCTCCCTTTTTGGATGACGGGAGTCTCATCGGATACACGCACCTCAAGTCGGGCAAGAATCTCGATTTCATGCCCGGCCAGTCGACGCTCACGCTCTCGAACATCAAGGACAAGTCCGCCTTCGTCAAGGGGTCGGAGATCAAGTCCTCTGACGTCGAGTCTGTCAAGGCGTATGCATGCTTGCAGGGGCTCGTCGCAGTCGACAAGGCGGCCATGAAGGACCTGCCTAAGATCCGCGAGGCCATGTTGGCCGTCATGAAGGAGAACAAACCCACTTACACCTGAACCCACTCCCACCCACAAAAGTCAAAACAACAGGCCGATTCTGCCTCACAGGTCTCTGCACTCTAGCCGCGCGGGGTCAGCGGTCGGCGACACAGTGTGTCGCTCGGGGAGCTTTGTGCGTTGTGGTCCGGCGTTACCTACTGTACATGTACATGTATCGTGCCCACCCAACTTTCAAGCAGACAAGTCAATGTGATGAGGGACGTTCCCTAAGTTTTGAAACGGACCTTTTGTCATGAAATTTTCTCGCGCCGTAAGAATTCGATTTCGAGTGCAAGAGCTCTGTGTACTCCATTGAGCCTGAATAGGTCTGCCTGAGGGCATGGAGGACCAGAAGATGCCCCCCCTAGACGCCACTGCGGCGCTATCGCGCCATGCAGCCAGCGTGCCCGTCGTGACGCAATCGGATGCAGACGCAGCTGCGCGAATTCACGCGGCGTGCAGCCTGGTGCCGCCATCAGAGGGTCGGCGCTCCTCCCGGCGGCCTGCTGAGGAAGGCGGCCCCCCCAAGTTCAAGCGCGCCGGTTGGGCAGCTCTGGATGAGCCCGCTCCTAAGGAACCGGACGAAGCCGAGAAGAAGAAGCGCCAGAGCGGCAAGCGCAAGCCCACAAGTGCAGCGGCGGCGGCGGAAGCAGCAGCGGACGCTTCCGCGGCGGCATCGGCCGCCGAGGACGAGGAAGACGGTAAAGCAAAGAAGCGGCCGCGCACGCTCTTCCCCGAGGACGCGGCGGCAGGATCCTCCGGAGCCGGAGTGGCGGCAGCAGCAGCAGCAGCGGCGGTCAACGACGGGGCGGCTGCAGCCGCGACGCCGCAGCCCAAAGGCGCGCGCGCGGCGAGCAAGGCCAAGGCCGCCTTTGCGAGAAGCGGCGGCTCCTCCTCATCCTCCTCAGTACTCACCAGCGGCGGCGGCAGCAGCGGCGGCAGCAGCGGCGCGTCGTCCACAGGCGCGCCTCGTGCGAGTGGCACAGGTCGCGTCCCTTCCACAGCGAAAGTCACTTTTGCGCCGCTGAGGCTCGGTGCCATCGATGAGGAAGATGGTCCCTCGGCGGTGGATGGGGACGGCGAAGCGGCCGATGCCATGGTGGTGGACGAAGAGGGCGCCGAAGATGGTGGTGGCGGCGACAATGGGGGCGAGGACGGCGGCGAGGACGGCGGCGGCGGCGGCGGCGGCGGTGGTGGCAAGGAGGAGGGCGGCACCAAGGGCAGCGGCCCCAAGAAGAAGCGCAACCGTGTGAAGCGCGCAGACGAGGGCGATATGCACGAGCTCAAGCCGCGCCATCTCAAGGGCAAGCGCCGTGACGAGAGCTACGCGCGTTCGCTCGCGAACCTCGAGCTCAGCCGTGCGCGTGCTCGCGACGCGGCGGCGGCGCACGACAGCGGCGGCGCAGACGCGGCCGAGGAGGAGGAGAGCCCGGAGGCGATGCTGCACGAGCGGTATGCGCGCCTGCTGCGCCCCAAGCTGCGCCGCTGGTGCCTGTATGAATGGTTCTGCTCGCCCGTTGACTACGCTTGGTTCCACGAGCACGCATTCGCCAAGATGCTCCGGGCCTCGGGTTTGGGGCATGTGACGAAGCTGACGAGGTTCGAGTGGAGCTTCGTGCGCGCGCTCTACGGCCGGCCACGCCGTCTCTCCAAGCCCTTCCTCGATGCTGAGCGCGCGCGCCTGCATGAGTATCGTCAAGACGTGCGCCAGTTACGCAAGCTGCAGACCTCTGGGCATGCGGCGGCGGCCGCAGCGGAGGCGGCGCTGGGGCTGCAGGGGTGCGTGGTGCAGATGGCGGTGGGGCAGCGCGTGACGGCCTTCCACCCCAAGGAGCGCCACCTCTTCTCGGGCACAGTGCTCACCCCCGACGGCGACCACTACCGCGTCCAGTTCGATCGACCCAAGCTCGGCGTACAGCATGTCAAGGACTGGCTCCTCCTGCCCCTCCTCGACGGATCCCGCGGGATCGACTTCACCTCGCCGCACGGTCAACTCGGCCAGCCGCTCGGCCAGCAGAATCCCCATGGCGCCCACGACGGCGCGGCGCCAGCGCCAGCGCCGGCGCCGGCGCCGGCGGCACCACCGGGTCGCCAGTCGTGGGAGGCAGATGCCAAGGGTGCCGAGCGTGGTGCCGAGCGGTCGGGTGCGCCGCTCGCTGCGGCTCCGGTTGGCGCTGTATCGAGCGCACCCGACGCGCCCGGCTCGTCGCAGCCGTTGGCCGCCGCTCCGCTCGTCGGGGCATCGGAGAGCACGGCGCCAGCTGCCGGCCCGGTCGGTGGGATCGCCTCAGTGGCGCGGTCCGATCTCAAGGAGCTGCAGCTGCTCGCCTACGCTATGCGGCTGCTCGAGCGCAAGCGCCTGCTGCTCGATGAGCTGAAAGCGGTGACGCACCAGGGCGAGAAGGAGCTCATACGCGTGGCGCACCAAATCGAGCGCGCCGTCGCTGAGGGGCGCGCCGTCCTCATCGTGAGCGAAGACGACATCGCCCCTGAGCGGTCCATCGCGGAGGGACGGCGCGTACCGATTCGAGTCGAAGTGACCGCTGCCCAGCAACGCCTGCTTGGGCAGGTGCCGTCGCCCATGACGCTACCGGCCGTCGGCGCCCTACTCACGCAGCTGCGTGCCCAACACGGCGCCGACGAGGCACGCCAGCTCGAGGTACAGATCGCGCGCTGGTGCGGCGAGATCGAGTGGCTCACTGACGAGTTGCGAAGCACCGCTCGAGCGCTCGATACAGCGCTGATCGCTCTACGGCCGGTAGCGCAACGCTTCTCACTCGCTCTGGGTGCGGCCGCGCCCGAGCCGCAGACGCACGGCATGGGCCTCGCCTTCTGCGCTGGGCTGCGGGAGCACGCGGCTGACGCGGCGGCCGCCGTCGTGGCCTCGATCCTCTGCGCCCAACACGGCGCCGCGAGCGACTCCACTGGCGAGGCTACCAGCGAGCGCACCGGCATGGTCTCGAGCGACGCGCCTGTGCAGGCGAGCCTGCAGTTGCGCCTGCAGTTGCCTCCGAAGACGCTGCGCGACTCGATCACGAGTGCCATCTCGCTGCTGCTGCAGCTGCACGCATGGTCGACTGCGCCCATCTCTCCCGCTGAATGCCGCGCCGGCCTACTTGCCGCCGTCAAGCAGCTCGCCCCCATCTGCGAGACCAACCGCCCCCAGTTCAACGAGGTGGTGGCTGCAGCACAGCAGCTGCAGGCATTGGTTTGCGGCCAGGTCGCCGGGCTGCCCAAGGGGGCGGGCTTGCGACGATGAGGAGTCATGAGAGAGAAATGTAACTTACTAACATCAAGTATACCCTACCAATTGGCGCGCGGGGCGGAAAATCACGCGTCGCCGTCGTCAAACGCGCGAAACGTAGAAAGTTATATAAAAAAGTCGTCGCTCAACCGTAGAACGTATCGAGCGCGTCCCGCGTTGTCCCACAAACTGCCGTGCCGCATGCCGCACAGCGCCGAGGGCGGGAGCGCGCACACTATCGCCGACTCGCACAAAGGCGAACCACGGATCCCCCGCAAAGCCTCTCTGCCGCCTGCGCCCCCGCCCCCGCTCAGCTCTTTTACAGATAGAGGCCTTCGGGCGCCCCTCCCTTCTTTTTGTACATGACGTACTCGCGCGCCTTACGGAACTCGGCCTGCGACACCTTCATGCGCCGCTCGCGGAGGGCGAGCAGACCGCCCTCGGTGCACATGGCCTTGATGTCGGCGCCCGACAGCTCGTCCTTGGACATGATGAACTCCTCCAAGTTGACATCCTGCAAGGCCAGACAGCGAGGCGGAGAGGGTCGGAGGGGTGCCGAGGAGTGGCAGTGGAGAGGCCAGTCGAGGGGGCAGGGAAGGGGGAGGAAAGGCAGAGGAGTGCGGGAGACTGCGCGCGCGTACGTCGGCGAGATTCATCTTGCTCGTGTGGATCTGGAAAATGTGGCGGCGTGTCTTCTGATCCGGCGCCGGAAATTCGATCTTGCGATCAATGCGCCCCGGGCGGATGAGCGCAGGGTCTAGGCTCTCAATCTTGTTGGTCGCGAGGATGACCTTGACGTCGGTGCGCGCATCGAAGCCGTCAAGCTGGTTGAGCAGCTCGAGCATCGTGCGCTGGATCTCCTTCTCGCCGCCCGAGGTCGAGTCATACCGCTTGGTACCCACCGCATCGATCTCGTCGATGAAGACGATGGTAGGCGCCTGCTCGTCGGCGACGCGGAAGAGCTCGCGCACGAGCTTGGGGCCATCGCCGAGGTACTTTTGGATGAGCTCCGAGCCGGTCACGCGCAAAAAGGTGGCTGACGTTTGGTTGGCGACCGCCTTGGCAAGCAATGTCTTGCCCGTGCCCGGCTCACCATACAGGATGACACCCTTGGGAGGGCGAATGCCAATGTCTTCGTACAGCTCCGGGTGGGTGAGCGGCAGCTCGACGGCTTCCTTGATCTCCTGGATCTGCGTCTCGAGGCCGCCGATGTCTGCGTAGCTCTCGAGCGGCGCCTTGTCCACCTTCATCACCGAAACCATCGGGTCCGTCTCGTCGGCAAGCAACCCCACGATCGAGTTGGTCTTGTGGTGCGTGAGCAGCGAGCAGCCGGGCTCGAGCTGGTCCTTGTCGACGAAGGACATGATGTTGACGTAGTACTCGGGGCCCACCGATGAGGCGATGATCGCGTGGTTGTCGTCGATCATCTCCTCGAGCGACGCAACGCCCATCGGCGAGCCACGGATGTCGTCCACCTTGGAGCGCTCCACCTGCGCGCTCTCCTCCTGCGGGCGCACCTGTTCCTGCCGCAGCACAAACTCCTCCTCCATGAGCAGGTAATCCTTGACGCGCTCAAGCTTCAGCAGCCTCAGCTTGCACTTGGTCGCGGGCACGACGGTCGGCAGCCGCAAGCTCTGTGCGGGGCCAGACTTCTTCTTCTTCTTTCGGCCGACGCGGGTCGGCGCGGGCTGTTCGTACTTCTTCGCCTTCTTGTCCTTCTTGTCCTGCTCCGACGCGTCGCCACCCGGCCCGCCGCGGGACTGCTGTCCACCCATGCGGCTCGCGCGGCGTCCTGCGCCGAGTTGCTCTGGACTCGCTGCAGCTGTGCTGTGAAACATCGACTGTGAAACACACAAAAGTTTTTCCCCAAGCCCAAATTGCTCACGTAATCGAGTCATGTCGCGGGAGTCATGCTGGGCTGCTCGGCGAGGGAATGTTTGGCTCAATAGACATGTATAGTGGAGGCGTGGTGTGTGTCCAACCTACCGGTACCAACAACCTACCACCAGTCAGTCAGTCAGTTATTTCGATGCCACACAGTGAGACGCGCCCGCCTCCACACATATCTCCACGTCGAACTCCGAGAAGGATCTCCGTCACTCCGCTCTCGGGGGAGTAAATGATTTTTTCATCATGATCATCATGACTTTTAACTTTATGTCTTTGAAAGCATGTTTGAAAGCTACGAGAGAGGTGAGATGATGCGCTCCTAACCTGCAAAGTGACGTTCGCGCTCCCAGCTCCCATGTGCTCAAGTGGCCGTCAGCGCAGGTCCAGACTACCGCGGACCGGCGTCACGGGCGGTGGTGTGGCCAACGAGCCATGTGCATTTCGATCCGACGACGCGGGGGGCGCGCCTGATGCTGCTGCCGGCACACCCACAAGCGGACCGACAGCTGCTTGCATGGTGCGCACCGCGGGCAACGGGTTGTCGGGGTCGTACACTGACAGGAGCGAGCTGCCGCCGGCCATGGCAGCCAACTCCCCCTGGCCCTGCACCGGCGCACGGCGGGTGCTCAGCGCCATCCAGAGAGCAGCCTCGAAGGCCTCGGCTGAGAAGGCCTCTGTGGAATGGGTGGCTGAGGATGCGAGCTGGAAGTGGGTGAGGACGAGTGGGCGGGCAGAGGCCGTCGGCGGCGCCACAGCCGCTGACGACCGGAATCGTATCTCATAGCACAGCACGCCAGATCCAGCGCATTCGAGGAACGCAGCGCCGTGGGAGCCTCCCAGTTCAGCTGCCAGCTCCTCTGACCAGACGCGGCGCAGCCGAACAGCGGCATCGAGGCGGAGCACTCGCTCTTCGAGCGCGTCGTCCGTGGCACCGTCTTGAACGCCATACGCGAACCGAAGATAGAGCCCTTCCTCCTCCCTTACGGGTGCCTGCCTGCCTCCGGCGTCCCCCTCATCTCGAGTCGATCCATCGTCGTCGTCGTCGTCGTCGTCGTCGCCCTCAGCTTCCCCACAGCCCTCCGAGGAATTCTCCGCAGGCTTGCTGGAGCGTGCTGCCTGCAGAGCCTTGAGCCCGCAGTGCAGCGCGACCTGCACGTTGGGGCTCAGCTGCCTCAAAGCGTCCTGGATCGTTCGATCCGACGACGGCTGCAAGCCACGTTCCCAGAGCTCCCCCGCGCCCAGGCGCACCGTGAGCGTCCGCCCCATCTCGAGTTCTTGCAGCTTCGAGTGCGCGAGGTCAAAGGCGGCGGGGACGTAGGTGAAGGGGGCCCGCGCGTAGCCCGCCGGCAGTGTGCTCGCGCTCACCGCCGCCAGCGCCAACTGAAGCGCGCCCATAGCCATTTGGAGGCGCATCTGCTGCCGCTGCAGGACATCAAACTTGCGGCCAGTCTTAAGCCATGCTTGCCAGTCAAAGTCGTCATCGGCGTCGGCACCATCACCAAGGAGCGCAAAACACTCCTGAAGGCAAGAGCGCGCGAGGAACACCGCGTTTCCCACGATCGACTGTGCCAAGTGCCGGATAGCCAAGCGTTCCGCCACTGCAAGGGCGTCGCCGAGCACTCCGCACAGCTGGAAGGTGAGTAGCAGCTCGGTGGGCGCACGTCGAAAGTTTTGGACCTTTGCGGACAGCGTGCTAGCATGCTTCAAACCCTGCCACGCGCCCTTTCCAAGGACGACTGCATCGGCCACAGACAGCGCCGCCATGGCCGCGATCATGCCGACGGAGGGCTGCTGCTGGCCGCGAAGCAAGCAAGCTTCTCGCTGCTTGGAGCATGCCACGAAGACCGCGGGAAGCAAGTGCGAGAGAATGGCTGTGTTACCGGTAAGTGGGTGTCCAGGGGTCCCCGAGCTAGTTGTAACCGCACACGTATGTACGCCGGTCCGGTGTCTTGGGTGTCGAGTTATAAACATTGGCTGTGAATTTAAAACAGGACCACACAGTACAGCAGCGCTCATGCGGGCGCGTCCCCGGGAGCGTGTGTGATTTTACATGTACCGGTACCGGTAGTTTCGGCTGCCTCCAGAGGGATAGATTTGGGGTTTAATGAGGTACCGGTACTGTAGTCGTCGTCGGAAAGTGTGCGTGAATATGGAACACGGCAACAGCACTCATTTCTCATACGTGGAATTTGGTTCAAGTTACTCCCGTCGGACGTCTCACTCTATCGATCGGTGACCATGGTGTTCGTGGGGTTAAGCAGCTGTTTGGTTCCCAATCGCGGTTTTACCTTGCAGTTTCCTGAAAACCCCGAAACCTCCGCGAACACACATCACATGGCGGCAATGTTGTGCGCGCTGAGTGCACTCGCACCTGCATGGAGCGAGGTGAAATTGGCGAGTCGCCCTGGAAGCAGCAGTAGTCTCGAGCTCGGCCGCAATCTCGCGCGCGGCAACTGCGTTCTGCAAGTGTCGGATGTGGCGAGCCCTGAGGAGTGCGCCGAGCTGCTCAAGTATGGCCTTCGTGCCGCCGAAAAGCAGCAAGCATCCACCTGGGCGCGCACTGCATCCTTTCTAGCCGAGTTCACAAGTAACAATCCGAGGTCCGAGGGGCGTGTGAGAGTGCCAATCCGTTCGCTTCATCCACGGCAGGCGCAGCAGTTTGATAATCTGATGGCACGGGTCTGCTCATTCGTCGACAATGAACTTCCTTCCGTAGCAAAGCTCTTTGAGCGTGACGTTGACATGGACGGAGACGTCACTTCCAATACATGTATGTTGTGCGACGAGCCGAGCACGGTCAGCTTGAGCGCACTGCACGCCAGTGGCGGCCTCACGTACTCCACACGTGAGCCGGCAATCAACGTGTACCGACCTATGGGCGAGTTCCTCGCGCATACCGACCGGCAGACACTCACAGTGCTCATCCCGCTCTCGTCTCCCGAGAGCTACGAGGGCGGAGGCACCGGTTTCTGGTCGTCGGCCTCGGACAAGGGATTGCCTCAGTACGGCCAGCCTGCGAGTGCGCCATTAAGTGCGCCAGGCGTGGTGCTGCGCCCTCCGCAGGGCACCGCGCTCCTGTACGGTGGCCGCATCACACACGCGGGCATGCCGGTGGAGACGGGATGCCGCGTCATCTTCTTGGCCAGCTTTAGTGCGCGTCGGCTCGACCTCGAAGTGCTCGACACTGTGTGAAAACAGTCAGGTTGGTGATTGCTGTGATTGGTTAGTGATTGGTGCCGTCTCGATCGAAACGATCGAGCATCCGGACGACAGACCGACGACCCACCTCTCTCATTCACTCATCCCTTGCTCACATTGTGATCGATCACTAGGTCTATACTAGGTTAACACTAGGTTTACACTAGGTTACACTAGGTCTACAAGGAGGCCTCAGGCCAAGGCGAGACCGATGGGCGAGAGAGCGAGGTCCCAGCTCGACCAGCGCATTGTTGATCCGGTTTAGAGTTTTGTCCCAAACTCCCAATCAGCCGGGTGTTCGGACCGCGGTGAGTCAGGGACTGGGTTCTTTACACAATGATGGGGACCCCAGAAGGACCCCAGTCTCCGATCGCCGGTGACGGGGAGCGACCTATTCACAGGGAAAATAGAAGAGCACCACACGGACCACAACCCTACATGTACTGGCTACTGCCCGTATCTCGGGGGTTTGGGGTTATCCAAGCGCCCCCGCAAGTAGGGCTCGAGATACGTATCCTCGAATGTATCCCCTATGTATCATGCCAAAGTCACTCAGATACAATTGTATCCTGATGTATCTCGATGTATCTTGATGTATACATGTACGGGACACATCAAGATACGATCAGGATACATGCAGGATACAACATCAGAATACATCAGGATACAACGTATCCGATAGGAAACCCCACGTCACTGTACGTCACCCACACCACTAGTACACCACGATACACCACGATCACTATGTAGAAACACCATAGGGTAATTACCTGAGTGTTGAAACCCTCCCCCAAGGTCAAAATCTCGCGCCCCACTATGTAGAAACACCAAGGGTAATTACCTGAGTGTTGAAACCCTCCCCCAAGTGGTCAAAATCTCGCGCCGCACGATACACCACGTACAGTGTCGACACCGACATCCACCAGCTGTCTACGTTGTGCCGAGATTTGGGGGTAAATTTAGGGTTAAGTTTTGGGGGCCCTTGTTTGGGGCACAAGTTATCTCACTGAGACTGTCATCGCACATCGGTCGAGTTCAGGGACACCACGGGAGCGACTTTCAGAGGGACAGACTCAGACGGATCACATGTACCGGCTCCCCCCGATGACTTTTTACCGGTCCCGTGTGTCCAAACTTGTTCAGACAGCAATGAGACAGCGAAACCGTCCATGAAATATTTGTGTGTGGGAAGTTGGTACCGGTAACTGGTGCCGAAGTCTGCAGTTGATAAACCTGTCAGGGAGGGCGTCCTGGGGGTGACCGCTTGCCAGCGCCGTCATGTCGAATGTCATCAAGCAGATGCTGCAGGTTCAGAACACTGATACCACTCTATGTGAAATGCTCAGCCACATGACGCGCGTCGTCGGTTTCGTATCCGTCGCCATCATAATCTACTCGCCCTTCAACCGCGATTGGATCAACAAGCCCGTTGGTGGCTGGGACGCGAATCGAACAGACGACAGCTGGGGGAACTACCGCTGGAACTGGGATTGGATCGACTGCATGTATTTCTCGATGGTCACGATGACGACCGTGGGCTACGGCGACCATCCCACGCTAACCCAGGAGCTGCGCATCTTCACGATGTTTTTTGCTTTAACGGGCGTCTTAGTTGTGGCCAAGTCGATCACCGTCATCGCCGACTGGTTCGCCGCGGAGGCGCGCAAGCGCTTCATCGCGAAGCAGCGCGTGCTCCTGAAGGATGCGATCCACGTCGCAGAGACCGTCCGATCCGAGCTGCATTCATTCCAGGAAGGACAGGAAGGAAAGGTCGAGGACGGGTCCTCACCTCGGGTCATCTCGCCAAAGAGAGCAAGGGTCATCTCGCCAAAGAGATCAAGACTGGAACTTGACAAAGTAGACGTGGTGCCGTTTGACACTGCCCAGATACTCACGCCCCGAGACGAGCACGCTGGCCGCGGCGCCGCCATCGACGTTGGCGGCGCAGTTCCACCCAGCCCGCCCCCCTCTCCGTCCCAAGTGGTTCCCTACCCGATTTCGGCCCAGACGGATGCTGCGGACGAAAGTGGGATGGTGACTCCAAGGAAGCAAGCGGACGGTAGGGGTCGCTGGTGGAAGGGCCTGAGCGGTCGCCTTCCGGACCGCAAGCTCGTGTGTGGCGTGCTTAAGGCACTGCGACTGACGGGCGTGTACTTTTGCTTGTGCATCATCCTCGGCGAGCTCGAGAACATGCAGATCGAAGGGTGCGGCCGCTTTGGCGCCGGCTGGGCCTGTGGCAGCACCGGCAACTGCGAGGCCTGGAAGCTGAGCCATGAGCTCGGAGAATACTGCTGGTCGTGGATCGATCAGTTCTATTACGGGGTGATCACGTACGTCACCATTGGCTACGGCGACGTGAAGCCGCACACCAAGGGGGGGAAGGCGCTCGCGTCTTTGCTTGTAGTCATGGGCGTCTTCTCCTTCACGACGATGTTGGCTGAGCTCAACGACCTTCAGCAGGCCAAGCGGCTCGGCGCCGACAAGACCATTCAGCAGCGGATCGACGAGCTGAATGAGGTCATCGCGCAAGATGATGACGGCAAGGTGTCTGCCGAGGAGTACATCATCTTCAACCTCAAGAAGATGGGCAGTGTGGACGACGAGACCCTCGCTCTGCTCAGGGACCAGTTCAAGGCGCTCGACGCGGACGGCAGCGGCGAGCTCGACTCGGGTGATATCACGATGCTCGAGGAGGCCGCCGCTCACTTGGATCGCGAGCAAGAGGCGCGCGAGCTCGCGCGCGAACGCGAGCTCGCCGCGGGGGCAGGCGGAGATGGCGGGGGCGGGGTGAAGATGCTCTGGCCCAGGAAATGAGCTGCTCTTCGTTGACTTCGTGTCAGCACGGGCACGTACGTACACTATCTAGCACGGATGAGCACGTGTTCGCAAGGCTGGGGTGGATCCACGATCCTGTATGCTCTGTTGCTCTCCCGACCGCTGTCATACCTTTTACGTTTCGCGCATGCCCTCGCAGTGCTGTGTGCTGTCGTATAAAGCCGTACCATTTTTGCATTCAGCCAGGGCCACGCCCACGGTCGCCTCCCTCGGACGACCCCGCCTCCAACGGCTCCATGCCGCGCCTCCCCCGCGGAGCCCGCTGCCCGGGGGCCGCGGCGCCGCGGCGCCCGGGCGGGTGCTCCGTGCGCCACCCGCTGCGGCTGCCCGCGGGCGCCGGGGGTCGGGCGCACGCTCGGGCGGGGGGGGGGTGGCGAGGAAGGCACTGGCGGGGGCGCGGCGGGGCGTGGCCGCGGGGCTGGGGCCCGCGACAGTCGCCTCGGCGGAAACCGCGACACGCACAGTCGAGTTCGAGACTGCAGACTCGAGCGTCCCGGCACGCCGCCGGCCCCGGTTACACGCCCGGCGCGACCGCGCGGTCATGCGTCAAGGCCCGTCAAAAGCGTCATATCTCAACCACGGAATCGGAAACCGTCAGTCCCCCGCGGCCGCATTCGGCTCTCGGGCCGCGGTGCTGCAGCTTGTTGTTGTTCCGCGACGTGAGCTAGGGTGCGTCCTAGGGACTGGAGCCGCGCGCGCGCGATACTAACGACGGATAATGCCCTAGCGCGGCTCAGTCACTCTAGCGACTCGACTAGCGACCGCGGGAGGCTCTAATCGAGGATGTCTAAATACACAGAAAAGGCGAGGCCGGAGTCGTGTGATTAGTACAGCGCACCGGCGGGCAGCACGGGAAGAGGCGGCGGGCTCTTGCGATGCATGCTTGCGACAACCTCCTCAACAGATGGCGCTTGCGAAAGCGCGTCATGGCGAAGCTGCTTGAGCTCACCGACGGACACCCCACGGCGCGCGGCTACGCGCACCGCGCCGCGCGCCACCCTAGAAGGACTATTTCGCAGCTGCGGAAACGAGGTGCTCCCGATCAGCCTCGTAGGACTGAGACTCTCGTGAGGGCTGTCGGCTGAGTGCTTGGTAGGCCCGACCTTTTGCGGCGAGCGGTCCGGCGTGCCGCCCAGCGCCGGGAGCTGGTGCACCAGCATTGCCGGCGGCGTCGGCAGGACGCCGTGCTTTCCCATCGGGCTGTGGATTGAGGGGGAGATCTTCTCCTCGGGGAAGGCGAGCTCCTGTAGCGCACTCAAATAGGATCTCGCGCGCTGCGAGACCGGCGCGAGCATATCTCCGAAGAGCTGCTCGAGCTCGGACAATCTTGAGAGCACCAGGCTCACCTTGGGCTGCTGCTGCTGCTCGAGCGCGCGCTGTCGCTCCAGCTCGAGCAGCTGGCGCTCGAGAGATCGCATCCGCTCAAGCGCCGAAGAGCTTTCGCGGTTGGTCCGATCGGCATCGCCGAGGCGCGAGGCAATGCTCGCACGCATCGCGAGGAGGGACGCCTCCGCGTCACGGGCGCGCGCAGCCGCCTGCGCCCCTTCCCTCTCGGCCACTCGGTGCGCATTCATGGTGCGCTCGAGCGCCTCGAGTGCCACGTCGCAATCCTGCTGCGTGCGCGCATGTGCGTCGATCTCCGAAGCGAGGGCTTCAATGCCCTGGCCATTAGCCCATTTGAGCCGCGCGACCTCCGCTCCGAGCTCATCTGCCTTCTTCTGCGCGCTGCTCGCCTTCGCCTCTGCCGCGCGGCAGGCATCCTGCAGCATCCGATCACGCGCCATCGCCTGGTGCGCCGCCCTCTCGAGCTGAGCGAGGCGCGTCTCAAGGCTCGACTTTTGATCGGCCTCCTGCAGCAGTGCCTCGCGCTCTTCGGCAAGCCTCTCGCGCTCACGCTCGGCTTGCTCGAGAAAGTGCTTGGTCGTGTCGAGCTCAAAGCTCATCGAGTCGAGCGTGAGCGCCGACATACGGATGTCCTTCTTGGAGAGAAACTGCACCACCATGGCACGCGTCTCGGCGCGGCGCACGATGCGCGCCTTGAGCTCGAGCCGCACTGCGGTGATCGCCCAGCGCCAGCGCCAGCGCGCGACGACCTGCGCACGCTGATAACCTGCCTTGGTCTGCTCGCGCGCGAGCTCAACGGCCTGTGCTTGATACGCCTCCGCATTCTCGCGGTCCAGAGCCTCCAAGTCAGCCTTGAGCACGGCCAGCTCGTCGCCCTTGGCGACCAGCTGCCGATTGAGCAGCTGGATCTCAGCCAGCTTCTTCGTCTCGGAGTCCGCCAACGCGAGAGCCCGCCTCAGATGGTCGAGCTCGAGCTGCGCGGCGCGCAGCTCCTTCCCTTGGGACTCGTGCTCCTTGCTCAGCTTCCGGAGCTCGAGACCCTTGTCCTTTGCCTCCTTTTCGCTCTCGGCGAGCTTCTCTGCGAGTGTGTCGTGGGAGCGCTGGAGCTTCCTCATCAGAATGTCGTTCCGCTTTCGAAAGCTCTCCATCTCCCCGGCCGCCTGCTGCACCACCTCCATGGTAGCCTCCATGCCCTTGATCTTGTTCCTGTACAGCAGCTCGGTCCCCTTGCTGCCGAGCTCCACCTTGCTCACCACTTCTTTGTCCTTGTCGGACGTGGTCGAGGTGGCGCCGATGCCGATGAGCTTCATCACCTTGACCGCGAGCGTCGGGCTGCAACCCTGCTGCTGCACCGCGTGGGAGATACTCTCGAGCGCGAGCAGCCCGATCGTGCCGCCCTGAGCGCCGCCGACGACGTCGTGCGAGATTGGGTAGCCGGAGAGCGCCCACCACTCGCCCACCAACTCGCCGATGCCTCGCTCGCGCCGGACGGCAGCGCACTCGACGATCGAGCCGCGCAGCACGATGCCGATGAAGTGGAGCGAGCGATCACGCTGCAGGATCACCTGGCCTGCCGAGAAGTTGTGCAGCACGAGGCACTTGAGCAGCTCGAGCGCCTCGACCTTATCGAACCCGCGCGCCTCGAGGGACATGGTCGCCACCTGATGACGCACCGACATGTCGGATACAATAGGCCCCTGGGACACCTCAGGCAGCCCGAGGGTCTCTTGGCTCTTTGTCCTCGGGCGCCGTGCGGCCGCGCGCGCGAGCGCGGCCTCGGGTCCATTCGCGCCCACAGCGCGGTTGCTCGGCATCGGATGCGGAAAGATGAGCTTTGATGAGGCCGCCTGCCCAAACTTGTGCATGAGCTTCTGCGTGACCTGCGGGTTCTGCAGGTACATGGCCGGCAGATCGGCGAAAAGCACGCACGCGAGGCTGCCCGAGGACTGCCCGACAATGTCGCACAGGCGCTTGCCGCCGCGGAAGAGTGCCATCTCTCCGACGATCTGCCCCTTGCGCAGCGTTCCTAGAATCTCGCCATCCTCGAGCACCGCGTCGAGCAGCCCTGTGAGCACGATGCCGCACCACGACGCCTCTTCGCCGCACGAAGCAAGCAGCTCGCCGTTCGTGTACGTGAGGTACGACAGGTACTCGACGAGGAAATCGAGCTCGTCTTCATTGAAGCCGCTGAAGCACATGCCAGTCTTCTGCACGGACTCGAGCTGCTCACGAAAGGTCTCAGTAGCGATGTTGAGCTCCTCGGATACGGCGCGCTGCGAGGGCCGGCGCGCGAATGGCTTGATGGAGCCCTCCCTGGCTGCGAGGGCAGCGGCGAGCGACACCGACATAACCTCCGCCTTTCACACAAGAAACATGTAACGGAAATTCGGCAAGTTTGGAACGGCAGTCCTTGATTTGGCTAGACAGGGCCAGACTCCTCCCTGTGCTGTGAAGACGATTGCCGCTCACACTCGTGTTCCGCAAGAATGCTAACTCTGGCAGCCCTCGTCGCGTCGGCGGCGGCGGCGCAGCATGCACCCGCCTTCTTCTGGACGCCGACGGCCTTCGACTTGGAGATGCGCGAGCACGAGTTCCTGCGGGAGGCCACGAGTGCCGACCTGGAGCAAACTGTCGCTGCTGTGGTCGGCGAGTCACCAGCCCCCTCTGTGAAGGGCAGCGCGCTGTTCGCTGGCCGGCCAGCGAAGGCGCCTGAGGTACAGCTCGTGTTCCTCGCGGACGGCCTGACCACGGAGGCTGTGCGCGCGCACGGCAGCAAGCTTCAGGCGCTGCAGTCGCTCATGAAGAAATCTGCAGCCTCGATGACGGCACCCTTCACCATACCGACGCCGCAGAAGCGCGCCTTCGACGACGCGAAGGCGCGCATCGCGGGCGCGGACGTGGAGGAGTACCTGCGCGCGAACGCGCAAATGTACTCCAACGGCGCGGCGGAGACCGTTGTGGTCGAGCTCGTCGCTGCTGATGGCGCCGACGCTGCTGAGACCCTTGCTGCCCACGATGAGACCATCGGCAAGGTCGCGCGCGCGGTGCATGCGGGCACGAACGGCAACTACGCGGCGCTGCTCACGGGCGCGCACGGCCAGATCGGCGCGCGTCGCCTGCTCGTAGGTGAGCAGCTCGCGCCTGCTCAGTTGTTGCTCAGCGGCTCGTACCTGTACACAACCCCAACGCTGCTGACAGCGTACATGATTAGCCTCATGCTCTTCATCATCTTCATCTCGGGCTTCTGCTGCCTCTTCTCGCTCCAGACGCCCAAGAGCTTCGATGAGCTCAAGTCCGCGTAACGCCCGCGCCGATGGAAGTTGTCTCCGTACTCGGAACCGTTTCGCTGGTTGCGGGGTTGGGGTTCCGTTGCCGAGATGCCGACGCGAAACGCATGACGCCGTAATTTTCAGCCGTGGAGTGAAGCTGAGATCAGGTCGCGCACCCGAACCGTGCGGAAGGAAGTGTGGGAATTTGGAGCGTGTGACCGAAACGGCGCCCATGCCTTTTTGCTGGGTCGCTCGAAGCACCTTGCTGG